>CAUYQV010100892.1:0-23227 GCA_963574575.1 Galagoides demidoff
TACAATGATTAACCAAATGATATGAAAGTTATGTTAACCAGCTTGATGAAGATGTTTCAAATTGTATATGAAACAGCACAATGTACCCCATGTTGGCATCAATGTACACAGAAACCAATTAATTAAAAAAAAAAAAAAAAAGGCTGCACTTAAGGACCTCGAGGGCCACATGGCCTATCTAGGAAAGGAGTTAGAAATTTCCTGTGGGGGCTTGAATTTGTTGGCTTGAGTCTATTGGAGAAGGCTGGCAGCTGTTGTATTTGTCTTCCAAAGGTGTCACTCAGGTCATCAGATGCCATAGAAAGAGCTCCAGCTTGAATGCTTAATTTAAGCATAAACTTCTTTTCTAAAAATCTTGATTTCTAATAGCCCAAAGACAGAAGCAACCCACGTGCACATAGATGGATTGAATGGACAAACAAAATGTGGCATATCTACATAATGGAATATTATTCAGCCTTACAAAGGAAGGATCCTGTCATGTGCTACAACATATACAAACTTTGAGGACGTTGTGGTAAGTGAAATAAGCCAGTCACAAAAGGACAAATACTGCATTATTTCACCTATATGAAATACCTAGAATAGTCATACTTACAGAGACAGAAAATAAAAGCATGGCTGCCAGAGGCGGGGAGAGGGGAGGCAATGGAGAATTGTTGCTCAATGGGTGCAGACTTTCAGTTTTGCAAGATGAAAAAGTTCTGAAGATCGGTTGTACAACAAGGTGAATGTACTTAACATCACTGAACTGTATACTTAAAAATGCCTAAGATGGCAAATTTTATGCATTGTATGTTTTATCACCATTAAATTGTTTCTAAAAGGGGGAAGGAAAAAAATCTTGATTTCAGTTTTGGATGGTCAATACACATACATACACATGGTACCAAAATTAGAAAGTGAGAAAGGGCATACAACATTTTCACTATGGGCCTTCCCCTAGTCTTTTTTCCTGTCTCACAACCATCCAGTGCATCTCCCCTTGGGCATCAATCAATACAACTTGGTTGTGTGTCCTTTCAAATGTATTCTATGAGTCATTCTTTTGAATAGCTGCATGTTATTTCATTGTACATATGCACCACACTTTCACCATGCCCCGAAGGGTGATCATTTGTTGTATCTAGCTTGACATTTCTTTGAATTAACATCTTTTAGTTAAAAATATACACGCTATTAGGTGTTTCTTTATTTTAGATATTCCTTATTTTAATTATACTCATTTTGATAGGGAATATACCCACATGGTTCAAAATACAGAAAGCATAAGAAGATAAACAAAACATCACCCTTCTACTGCTCTCTCCCAGATCAACATACAGTAGAACCTCTGTAAGTTGACCATAACAAGGGACTACAACAAACTGGTCAACATACAGAGGTGGTCAGGCGGTGCCTGTGGCTCAGTGAGTAGGGTGCCAGCCCCATATACCGGTGGAGGGTTCGAACCCAGCCCTGGCCAAACTGCAACAAAAAAATAGCCAGGTGTTGTGGTAGGTGCCTATAGTTCCAGCTCCTTGGGAGGCTGAGGCAAGAGAATCACCTAAGCTGAAGGTTGCTGTGAGCTGTGACACCATGGCACTCTACGAAGTATGATGAAGTGAGACTCTGCTTCTAAAAAAAAAAAAATGTAGGTGGTCAACATAAGGACCTCTCATTGCATACATGTGGTGCATGTCTGGTCTATGAAAATTAGGTCTACTTAAGGAAGTGGTCAATGTAGGGAGGTGATAACTATGGAGGTTCTGCTGTATTTCCTTCTGCTCTTTGTCAGCTCTGCTCTCTACCACAGGAAACTGTTTCCCAGGTTTCTTTGCCTGGTGGCTCTGGCTTGCTTCAGGCAATGAGGGAAGGCCAGGCACTAGTATAGATGGGAGGGTGGGAAGAGGGCAGAGTTCTCCTCTCTTTTCCCCTCATGCTTTGAGTAGTACATTGTCTTTCAACCTTTTTTTAATCTCATGACACATTTGAACCTATAGTTAAATTTCCATGGCACACTTAAATTATGTTGATAAAAAAGAGTTAAAAATAGAATCTATTTACTGTGGTTCAAACTTCTTTCAAAAATAATTTAATTGATTCATCTCCAGAGGGAGGAAGAGGGGGATGTGGGGTAAACAGAATGGAAACAGACTATAATCCCATGGAGCTAAGCAGTATGTCAGGATATGAAGAAGGTTCAGAGCTTAATGCTTTTGAAGGAGCTGATGTGAAAGACATGAGGCTGGAAGTTGAAGCAGTTGTAGATGATATTCTCCTTGCTGTTAACAAATCAGGGGTTCACTACGACTGTGTTTCCCCGAAAATAAGACCTACCCAAAAAATAAGCCCAAGCAGGATTTCTATGCATTTGTTAAATATAAACCCTAACCTGTAATAAGACCTAGTGATGGTCTTATTAAGATATGCTAAGATACACTGCATAGCCATGCCATGCATTTCGGTGCTGAGCAGTAAGGAAGACTGGAATACCTTTTATCTGCCACAGCTCCTTTTTGCAAGCTCTTTATGGGTGTGCATGTGGTAACTGGGGTCACAGGCATCCTATTGTGCATGTGTGAACAGCTAGGGGAAAGGAGTTCATGCATCACTAGCACCAGCCCCAACAACAAGGTCGACTCCCCCTGTCAGGTTCCAGAAGAAGATGACTTAACTGTATTTGAATAAATGTCGATTGCTGTATTATACTTAATAAAAATAAGACATCCCCTGAAAATAAGCCCTAGTGTGTCTTCTTGAGAAAAAATAAATGTAAGACAATGTCTTATTTTCAGGGAAACACAGTAGCTTGGACTGACATCATAGTAACTATTTTGCTACTAGCCTTACTGGAAACAAATTATCAACTGGTTTCCCCAGCACAAATTTGGAAATTCACTGCTTCATTTTATTTGTTTTACTAATAGGAATTGATAAAATGAATTAATTACATATTACATAACTAGTATTAAGTGAGAAACAGGGACTGAAATAGTTCTGCATTCCATATTTGCAACAACCAGCCAACTGAGCAGAGAAAAACTGTTAGCAAATGCACGTCCTAATTACTCATTTCTAAGGTATCCAAGCACATAGGCAAATACAGGAACAGTCTCCATTTTTTTTCTTTCTTTTTTTTTTTAGAGACAGAGTCTCACTTTATTGCCCTCTGTAGAGTGGTGTGGTGTCACAGTTCACAGCAACCTCCAACTCCTGGGCTTAGGTGATTCTCTTTCCTCAGCCTCCTGAGTAGCTGGGACTACAGGCACCCACCACAATGCCCGGATATTTTTTTTGTTGCAGTTTGGCCAGGGCTGTGTTTGAAGCCACCACATTTGGTATACGGGGCTGGTGCCCTACTCACTGAGCCACAGGCACCACCCTACCAAAAATAATTTTTTTTTTTTTTTTTTGGCCGGGGTTGGGTTTGAACCCACCACCTATGGCATATGGGGCTGGTGCCCTGCTCCTTTGAGCCACAGGAGCTGCCCCACAAAAATAAATTCTTGATAGATGTGGGAACAAAACTTGGAGAGTTCCAGGGAAATAGGATGTTAATTTCATCTTCTTTTATTTTGCATATGAAAATACAGTAAAAATAATTTCACATGAACAATACAATTTTACATTATTAAATTTTCTTTAAAAATTTAGTATTTTTAAAGGGTCTTACATGTAGATAAGCAAGTGAAGGCAAAAGGGCAGGCCTCTATAATTACCTTGAGTTTTTGAAAAATTCAAGTACTACTAGGTTAGCAGAATTTAAGAGTTTTGGGGGGTTCTCTTGACTGTGAATTGGCACAATGATTATACACTGATGATGACCAATTTTCCCATTGAATGATTAGAAAAAAAGTCTCTGCGTATACAAAACCTACTGCAACTCTCTGCTCTGGGAAGAATGTGAAGTTCATATAAAAGAGTATGCCAGTGAATGCTTGAGAAAAGGTTCTATAAGTGCTAAGAGGCACAAATTGATTTGGTTTTGAAAGCATCATGTAGATTTGCACATTAAAATTTTATTACTGAAAGCTTTGAATTCTTTTGCCTCTTCAAGAAATTGTATGGACTGGCCCAAAAACTGCCTATTATCACCAGTTAAAATGTAAGCCCTGGGGTCAATATGATTTCTGGAAATAAAATAAGTATGAGAAAGAGTATGATTACTAGCTGTTATCCCTAAGGCCGTGGTGGGCAAACTTTTCCTGTGAAGTGCCAGACAGCACATATTTTAGTTTTGAGGAGTTATGCAGTCTCTGTCACTACTATTCAACTCCACTGTTTAAGTGCTAAAATAGCCATAGCTATACTTAAACAAATGAGTATGGCTGTGCTCAAATAAAACTTTATCTACAAAAAGGGCAACAACAGAATTTTTACAGAAGGCTGTAGTTTACACACCCATGCCCTAGAGCAGTGATTTTCAGCTGGTGTGCCCTGAGAGGATGTTAGTTATGCCCTAAACATTTTTAAAGATCATTAATTAAATTATTTTCCAAAGAAATTCAAAGTACGGCAAGTATATTCTTTTTTTTTTTTCACTCTTTTTTTTTTTTATCAACATAACTTAACTGTGCTATGAAAGTTTAACTACAGGTTCAAGTGTGCTGTGAGATTAAAAAAGGTTGAAAAACGCTACTCTATAGTAAAATCAGAGTCCTAGCAGCGCACCATCACCTCAAGTCATGAAGTACATCATAGCCTTTGGTGCACTGGTTCTTTTTGACCTGAGCCAAACTCTTCCATGGGACAGCCATAACACCTGAAATGACTTTTTCTGGTGATAGCCTGGATACACTTGCTCCTTAGCCCACAGATCATTTGGATGAGAGTAAGCACATAGGAAATGTGGATATGATGTCCTTCAGAGAATTTGGGGAATCTCTGGAGAGAATGTCATTTATGACAGAAGGTTAGAGAGTGAGAGAACAAAAGCAACAAAACCAGAGACCTCTGGCATGATTGGTCCCTGAGGTGGATTGTTTGCAAAGATGGCTCCTAACAATCCCTCCCAATCCCTCATTCACTTAAGTGTTGTCTATTCCTGCTACCTCTCCCATCAAGTAGTGAGGTCTATCTGTTTCCCTTCCCTTGAAAATGGGCTGACTTTGGGACTTGCTTTGGCCACTAGAAGATGGCAGAAGGCCTAAGCTTTAAGATATTTGGCAGCTTCAATTGTAACTCTCTTCAGCTGTTACATATGAGGTTGGACAATTATGTTTGCAAACTCACCTTAGAAAAAGTGCTATGTACTTCATTACTGAATATAACTATGGTCACCTTCAAAGTACTCCCCTTGGGAAACTATGTGCCTACCCCACCCTTTAAAGCACTTTTTCTAGAATGAGTTTGTAAACTTAATTGTCTGACCTTGGAATGAAGCTTGGCCTAGACTTCCAAATAATGAGTGACCACATGGAGGGAGAGAGAGATCAGATGGAGGAGAACTCAGATGACCAATCACTCCTGCCACTGGGGTAGAGGTGACAGACATGAGTGAGGCCATTTTGGATGTTCCAGCCTTAGCCAAGTTCTCAGTTCAAGGTAGCCAAATAAATGATCCCAAATGACATCATATGTCATCCTTGCCAATCTCCAGCCAAACTTCAGAGTTGTGAACAAATAAATGATTATTGCTTTAAGCAATCAATTTTGGGGATGGTTTGTTATATGATAATAGTTTATTTACCCCATGACCCAATAGCAGGGGACCCACATTGGGGAACTCCTGGTCTGAGGATCTCCTAATATTTGACTTTCTGTCCTTTACAGAATCCATAATTAGCAGCTCCTTAATCTAGCCTTCAAGGCTCTCCGTTGCCTGGCCTTTCTTTACCTTTTCATCACCATCTTTGTCTCTCTAGAAGGAAACTTTCCTTCTAGAGAATAGTGCAGTATAGTTATTAGGAGTACTGACTCTGGAGACAGATTGCCTGTCATTAGCTAGCTGTGTGAACTCGGTCAAGTTACTTAACCTATCTGTGCTTAGTTTCTTCGTATGAAAGATGAAATAATAACAATCCTTACTTCACGTGTTGTGGTGGTGAACATATGTTACTATTTATAAAGCATTTAGAGCAGTACCTGGCACTGTGACATATATGATTTTGGAACCCTCTGCTTAGCATATTCCCTCCTGCCAAGGTGTCCCTCTATGCACCTCTTTTTTTTCTCCTTCTCTCTCAGCCCACCTGGAGTGCCCCCTTCTGCATGGAGCCTCCTGATGCAATAGCTCTCACTCACCTAGGTCTTCCTTCTCTAATTTCCTATCTGGGACACTCATTTGACAGTTAGGCTTTGTGATTCTGTGGTCTCTGAACAGTGCAGGGATTCCATTTTACCTCTTAAAGGCAGGGACTGTTGTCTAAGATATCAACAACCGTATTGCTTCCCCTGAAGTGCACACAAATTTTCTTGAAATGAAAAACAGAGTGCAATATTAATGCAGATGCTACCCCAGTGGTCATGCTTTGGGATGAGTAGGACTAAAGTTGTTGGCCTTGGAGGCCTAACCCACTTGACAGGTGCCAGGCAGTAGGGGGTGAAAGATATAGTGGGTCCTTCTTTCACTGCAAGTGATATAGACCTTCTATATATAGGCTGCCTATGCCCAATTCCTTGTACTGCCACTTAGCTTGGCAACGTTGGACAAGTACTTACCTTACCTCTTCAGTCTCCTCATCTGTAAAATGAGGAATTGAATAATAGTATTCTCTCCATGAGGTTGTTATAGGATTTAACAGCTTATATTTCTGGCCAAACATGGTGGACCATGCCTGTAATTCTAGCATTCTGGGAAGCTGAGGTGGGAAGATCACTTGAAGTCAGGAGTTGAACATCAGCCTTTTCAAGAGCAAGAGCCCATCTCCACAAAAAATAGAAAAATTAGCTGGGTATGGTGGCTAATGCCTGTAGTTCCAGCTATCTGGGAGGCTGAGGCAGGAGGATTGCTTGAACCCAGGAGTTTGAGCTTGCTGTAAGCTATGATGATGCCACTGCTCTCTAGCTCTGGTGACAGAGCAAGATCCTTTCCTCCAAAAACAAACAAACAAACAGATTATATCTCTAAAACCCTCAGAATAATGCCTGGCACAAGAAAATGCTTTGTAAATGTGAAACTTTTTTTTTTCTGTCATCATTAAGGATTTCAGTTTCCACAAGCTGCTGTCAACTCTATCTCCTGATGAGCTGACCACTGAAGACCATGTGTCTGCACTTGTCTGCCACTCAAATCATCCCACCCAGGTATGGCCCTACAGCTTGTGTGAGCAACATGACTTAAGGAGGGACTGCCCTAGGAACATCCTAGTTGGCCATTCCTGGGCTGTTAACCCAGCACTAGGGGAGAAAACTAGATTTATATCTGAACTGTATCATTTTAGCCCTTTGTAGAGTTGCTTTTATTGGACTGTGCTTTTGCATTATACCTTCAGTCTACACTGCAGAATATTGTAAAGAATAGGTCCATAAACTATTGACTTCCCTATAAAGATGCCATTGAAGAGATTAATTTCATTTCAGCATCCTCTGTATAGGGAGAACTTTCATGTTTTGTTACTAAGAATAATTGTTCTTTTCTTGCAGCTTTTCAGTGTATGACCCTGTGAAATACATAATGATTATATTTTACTTTTTACCTGCCAAATTTGTGGCCCTATAGTAAGCGGACAGATTCTTACAAGGTATCTTGGGAGGCTCTAACCTAACTCCTTGCTCATTTATGTTTTTCTAACCTCATTTCCCTTTCCCCTGATCATTTTGCTTAATTTAAAGAAATTGCAATCCAACTCCAATCCATGTGTTGAACTGAAGGAAGGTAAAAATAAAAAATTTAAAAAGTCCTACTTAAGATAATTTTCAACTAATAGCTTTTAAAAATAAGTGCAAAAAATATGAATTCTGTAATTTTAGAAATCATGTAAGTAACTTATCTATGAGTTTCTCCTTGGCCAAGGTAGCCATATAAATGACCCCAAATGACATCACATGTCATCCCTGCCAATCTGAGTTGTTAAACAAACTTAAAAAGATTTGAGCTAGAAAGTGAAAGAAGGTACCTATTGGTTCTTGTTTTCAGGCTCAAAAACCCTATTGCCATAAAACCTACTATAATATCATAGCCACCACTAGCACTGAGTACCTACTTTGTGTTAGGAACTCTAAAAGGTGCATTTTCTTCATGAACAGGTGCTCTATTGGATATATTCAGTAAATAAAAAATATTCTAGATACTAGAGTGCTGGGGATACAGTAAAGACAGATAAGATCTCTGCTTTCACAGTTATTTAATGGAATTGTCTTTCATAGTGAATTTCTAATTGCCTGCCTTTGAGCAAGTCATCTTTATACTATGAGCCGTAGAGAACCTGGTGATGATGATGAAGATGAGGATGCCAGCTTACATTTATTGACTACATACTATATGCCAGGCATTATTCTATGTGCTTTACATGTATTAGTTCACTGACTCCTCAGACAGTTCTATGAGGTATGTGGTAATGTTAACTCCATTTTATACATTATGAAAGTAAGGCATAGGGCAGTGCCTGTGGCTCAGTGAGTAGGGCACCGGGCTCATATACCAAGGATAGCAGGTTTGAACTCGGCCCTGGCCAAACTGCAACAAAAAACAGCCAGTCACTGTGGCAGGCACCTGTAGTCCCAGCTATTTGGGAGGCTGAGGCAAGAGAATCGCCTAAGCCCAGAAACTGGAGGTTGCTGTGAGCTGTGACACCACAGCACTCTACCGAGGATGACAAAGTAGAGTCATCTACTAAAAAAAAAAAAAAAGTCTCTAAAAAAAAAAGAAAGAAAGAAAAGAAACTAAGGCATGGAAGGGTCACATCAAGGTTTCTCAACCTGTTGGCACTATTAACATTTTGGGCCACATGATTCTTTGCAGCAGTGGGCTGTCCTGTGCATTGTAGAATGTTGTGCAGTATCCCTGGCCTCTACCCATAACTAAATGCCAGAAACAACTTCCCTTCTCCCCTGGTTGTGACATGAAAACATATCCAGACATTGCCAAATGTCCCTTGAGGGGCAAAACTGCCTCCAGGTTGAGAATCAAATCACTGTGTTAGATGATTTGCCCAAATTCACACAACTTGTGTGCCTCAGAGCTAAAAGTCAACCTGGCATTCTGACTCCAGAATCTGAGATATTAGCAAGACTAAATTCTAGGTGTGACCATATCACTCATAATTATAGTTTTCAGAAGTAGAGATATGAGGCTCTAAGCCTCTGAAAATGGTAGACATTTAGCATTGATGTTGAGATTTGACAATTACTAGCATTTTCATGATCTTGTGTGTATTGGTCAGGGTCCCAGCAGGAAACAAAGGCATCCCCGAATTAAGATAATTCAAAGAGGGGGTTACAACAGTGTAGAGCAGGAAGTAGGGAAGCCATAGGGAGAGTATAGTCCCCTAAGACTCTTAACAGTGGAGAGCCTTTACTGCTTCTATGCCCACTGAGATGAGAAAGCAAGAGAGAGAGAGAGAGGCCAATCTTGAGAACAGCACAATTTTCTGTCACCCCAGTTGACCCTCAGAAGAATGACAGGAGAATTAATACCATGACTTGACTCTCCTTTCTCTCTCTGATCTTCTTCTGGGGCTGCTCATTGGCTAAACTTTGCTGGAAGCCAGAGAACAATGGTGTCCACTAATTATGCTCCACTAAGGTCAGTGTTCTTGGTAAAGAGCAGAGGAAAGTGGGTGGAGACAGATAACCTGCCACACTGCAGTAATCTTTCCCATAGAATGTCCATCTATTGGCTTTGAGATTTTAAGTGTTATTCCATAAAATTTACAGATTTGTAACTTTCTTGGTGAGAAGTCAGTTTCATCTAGTACCTTTATATTAACTTTCCATGACCTCCAATGTTTATAGTTGGTTAACTAACTTTGTGTAGAATTTGAGGGGAGCAAAAGAAAATTATTGTAATATCTTCTTTGGAAAGATATCATCAAGATGCATCTGCTACAGAAACATTGGAATAGTCACTGCCTTTTGCCTTTAATTTTTAAAACTGTAACTGAGACATAATGTTCATTATTATGTGTTTATGTTGGCAGAGATTCAAATATGAAAATTCTTTTCTAAGCAGTTCTTTGAAATATTTACTTCAAACTTTTTGTCATGACACCAATTGATTAAACTTTCATTTTAAGGAGTTGTTGATATATAATGTGCTTGAATTGGCATTCTTTCCACAGGACTTTTAAAGATCATGTCTACACAACAAAAAATGGCCTGTCATAGGAGGATCACTTGAGGACAGGAGTTTGAAATTGACCTGGGCAACATAGCAAGAACCTATTGTTATGTTGTCTCTATCAACAACCCCCCAGCAAAAAAACATAACCAAACCCCCCCCAAAAAATGGCCTGTCAATTCAGTGAGATCAACTCAATTAATGGAAAAAAAACACTGCTAAAAAGTTGATTATGTGGCATCCCATGTGTGAACAGTTCTTAGATTGACCATAATTTTTATTTTTCTCACAGTGGATTTTGGCACTATTGTGCACAGCTTGGCTAAGTCTCTTTCCAGCCCACCCTTGTGTGCTTCTGTCTTCTCCATCCCTTCTGTTATGTTCCTTATACATCATGAATGCCAAGCCTTGCCCTGAACTGTATGCTCTAGAGACAGAATCTTGGAGTTGAAAGTGCCATTAGTAGCTACCTAGTTCATTTTCCCTCCTGGGGTACCCTTACATGTAACATCTCTAACAGATGGCCACCCAGCCTGTGTTCTAACATCATTAGGACAGGAAACCCTCTACTTTGCAAGGCAGCTTGTTCCACCATGGGCAAGCTTCTACTTCTGAACAGGTTGTTTTTCCAAAGAGCTGAAATCCACTTTTCTCTCATTTTCACTCATTAGGGTAAAGGCAGTAGAGGCAGTGGTTAAATTTTCAGTTCTGGCCAGATGTGGTGGCTCACACCTGTAATCCTAGCACTCTGGGGGGCTGAGTGGGGGAGTGGGATCGCATAAAATCAGGAGTCTGAGCCCAGCCTGAGCAAGAATGAGACCCTCGTCTCTACTAAAAATAGAAAAATTAGCTGAGCATGGTGATACATATCTGTAGTTCCATTTACTCAGGAGGCTGAGGCAGGAGATCTCCTGAGCCCAGGAGTTGGAGGTTGCAGTGAGCTATAACAATGTCACTGCACTCTAGCTGGGGCAACAGGGTAAGACTCTGTCTCAAGAAACAACAACAGGCTCAGTGCCCATAGCTCAGTGGTTAGGGCGCTGGCCACATAGATGGGGACCGGCAGATTAGAACCCAGCCCGGGCCTGCTAAACAACAATGACAACAACAACAAAAATAGCCAGGCATTGAGGTGGGTGCCTGTAGTCCTGGCTACTTGGGAAGCTGAGGCAAGAGAATCTCTTAAGCTCAAGAGTTTGAGGTTGCTATGAGCAGTGACCCCACAGCACTCTACCTACCAAAGGCAACATAGTGAGACTCTGTCTCAAAAACAAAGAAGAAAGAAAGAAACAAACAACAACAACAAAAAAGTAATCTCAGTTCTAAACCAGACTGCCTTTGTTCATGTTCCTGTTCTCCCACTTACCATCTGTGTGTCCTTGTGCAAGTTATTTAACTTTCTAAGCTGGTTTTTTTCTCTGTAAAATGGTGATAACAGAACAGTGGTGGCTTTGCATTGAATCAATTTAGCTAAGTGGGAACTAAAGCTTCCAGAATTCTCTTCCTTGCTTGGTCTTGCGTTAGGGTTGGCCACTGGAGAAATCAGAGGGCAGAAGGAAGGCAGGAAGGAGGGTGTTTGGCCAGTGCTATTGCAGTTCCCCTACATCAGCATGCAGGTGTCCTCAAACAACAGCCCACGGGCCACATGCAGCCTGCCTAGGACATTTATCCAGCCTGCCGAGTGTTTTTGCCGCCGCTGCCTGTCCTGCTTAGCAGCCGACTCATCCTGGGGCCCGTAGTCCAGCCCTCCAATGGTCTGAGGGACAGTGAACTGGGCACTTGCTTAAAAGTTTGAGGACCCCTGGCAGACTTTCTGGTTTGCATCATTCCTATGGGGCAGCAACTGGGCCTGAAGCTCCCCCAGCCCCAGCCAACTATTCTCCATCAGCATCTCCGAATCCTGGACCAACTCAGAGAAGTTTCATGGCAAAGTGTACCAGTTTTTCTGCAGGCCACTGCCACCTTCAAAGTCAGAGGCTTAGAGACGACATGAGATTGCCAAAGGTTCCGGTATGATACCAGTGTAACCAGTATGAGATCTGATGAGAGACAGATGTTTTCAGCTCCTTGTCCTCTTCCACTTCACGCCCATCTTCCCTTCCCAGCTGGAGAGGCTGACTTCAGCCCCAACACCAGACATAGAAGCGGAAGGTGCTACATAAACTGTACAGCCCCCACTATGCGGAAGGTCTAATCCCTGGAATAAACCTTATATATTACCCACAGTGGCTCTGCTTCTCTGATCCAGCCCTAATGATACCAGTGAGGAATAAACAAAATAATGAACACGACCCCCTCCTTACAGTGCCCAGAACATAGTTATGTATCCAGAGTCTCTGGGCCTGAACTGTTATATGTATTCTTCATTTTCATGGAACTGCATGGAATCACCTTCATTTTCCAGGGCATTGGTTCCTCTTCCACCAGTGAATCTATATACTTAAATCTATATCTTTAAAGACATTTATATATAGAATGATCTATCAAGTGAAACTTTATGATAGATACAGGATTAAGTAATTTTGATATACTATCTCATTTAATTTTCTTCACAAAAACGCTAACAAATTTCCAGATGAAGCTACTGAAGCCCATCCCGAGGTAACATACCAAGAGGCATGTTGGGGTTAGGTGTGATGGCTTGTGCCTGTAATCCCAGCACTTTGGTAGGCTGAGGCAGGAAGAGTGCTTGAGACTTGGAGTACGAGACCAGCCTGGACAACATAGTCAGATCCTCAGCTCTACAAAAAGTTTTAAAAATTAGCCTTGTGTAAGGGCAGCAACTGTGACTCAGTGAGTAGGGCGCTGGCCCCATATACTGAGGATGGCAACTTCAAACCCGGATCTGGCCAAACTGCAACAAAAAATAGCCAGTCACTGTGGCAGGCACCTATAATCCCAGCTACTCAGGAGGCTGAGGCAAGAGAATCACCTAAGCCCAGGAGTTGGAGGTTCCTGTGAGCTGTGATGCTATGGCACTCTACCGGGGGTGATAAAGTGAGACTCTATCTCTAAAAAAAAAAAAATTAGCCTTGTGGGCTGGCGTACACCTACAATCCCAGCTATTCAGAAGACTGAGGCAGGATGATTGCTTGAGCCCAAGAAGTCAAGGTTGCAATGAGCTATGACTATACCACTGTATTCCAGCATGGGCAATAAAACAAAACTCTGTAAGAAAACAACAAAAAAGAAGCATGGAAGCACGCCAATCTTAGTTTATTAATGATCCAGGGGTCTCCTGGACTATAATCAGTTGAGTTTTATATTAATATGCAATATCCAAACTCGCATATTTAATTTTACATGAAGTATCGAATACAATTTATGAATATTATGTTATGCTATTTATAAATCTTGTAATTGCTATATAAAATAAGAGCAATTACTTTCATTTGTTCTTTGATTAATAGTCAAGACAATTCAAACAGATTAAATTCACTTTAAACAATTAATCCCATTTATAAACTTATTTAATTCCACTTTTTAAACTATACTCATAAGTTTAATGTATTTGAACTTTTCAAGCCCTTCAAATGCCTGACAAGGCGTAAGTATAATCCTAACAAACAAAATTTTACCAGTTAGTTAAATGACGCTGTTGAAGATAAAAAAATTAAGCCTATAAGTTTGTTGAATCTTGAGTTCTTATGAACATTCAATACTGTTGACACTTGTGACATTCTCTTATTTTTTTTTTAGAGATAGAGTCTCACTTTGTTGCCCTCAGTAGAGTGCTGTGGTGTGACAGCTCACAGTAACCTCCAACTCCTGGGCTTAAGTGATTCTCTTGCCTCAGCCTCCTGAGTAGCTGGGACTACAGGAACCCATCACAATGCCCGGCTATTTTTTTGTTGCAGTTGGGCCGGCGCCAGGTTTGATGCCACCACCCTCCGTATATGGGATGGGGCTGGCACCCCACCCA
This sequence comes from Galagoides demidoff, assembly GCA_963574575.1. Classification (NCBI taxonomy): domain Eukaryota; kingdom Metazoa; phylum Chordata; class Mammalia; order Primates; family Galagidae; genus Galagoides; species Galagoides demidoff. The sequence continues at coordinate 14,124 of CAUYQV010100892.1, forward strand.
CTGAGCCACAGGCGCCGCCCCGATTCTCTTATACTTTTATATCTGGAATTATAAGTCAAAACCAGTTGCTCAAGGCTAATGTGACAGAGTTCCTAAAATGCTTGACTCTCTTAAACATTACCAAAAAATTATTTTTAATTTGTACAAAAACTACTATGGTTATTTACTTCAGGATATCATTCTAAATTCTCCTCATGGTTGAAAAGTCACTTATTTGAATAAGGGTAACAGATTTACCATATCAGGTGGATTGAACTAAAGTCTGAAAGCTGCTTTTGCCCTGAGAGTATGTTTGTTATTAGAGATTTGAGACCAAGACAAGATTTAAGAGCTTCCTGCTTCCTGAATGATTTCACCTTAGCCACACAGTATACAGGGAGTCCCATTTTTTTATAGCCACTTTGTTCATGGGAAGACCCCAAGACCATATGTCTCCATTACAATGTTTTGACCACCTGATTTGATGATCAAAAAATCTTCAACTCCATTCCAGTGGCAGCTAAACTCTCTTAGCTCTGGGCTTGGTGCTCATAGCACAGTGGTTACAGCGCCAGCCACATACACCAAGGGTGATGGGTTTGAACCCAGCCCAGGCCAGCTAAAAACAATGACAACTACACCCCCCAAAATAGCCGGGTGTTGTGGCAGGTGCTTGTAGTCCCAGGTACTTGGGAGGCTGAGGCAAGAGAATCGCTTAAGCCCAAGAGTTGGAGGTTGCTGTGAACTGTGACACCATGGCACTCTACCGAGGGTGACATAGTGAGAATCTGTCTCAAAAATAAAATAGGCTCGGTGCCTATGGCTCAAGCAGCTAAGGTGCCAGCCACATACACTGGACGGCTGCAACCAAAAAATAACCGGGCGTTGTAGCAGGCACTTGCAGTTCCAGCTACTTGGGACACGGAGGCAGGAGAATTGCTTGAGCCCAGGGGCTGGAGGTTGCTGTGAGCTGTGATGCCACAGCACTCTACCCAGGGTGACAGCTTTAGGCTCTGTCTCAAAGAAATAAAATAAAATAAAATAAACTCCCTTAACTCTCAAGTGGGCTATGGATTCCTTAAATATTCTATTTAATCCTGAATCTTCTCTTATTTTCATCTGGTCACAATTCATGAACCAGGTTTCCTTAAGCCCAGAGCTTGGGCTGGGCTGTGATCCACTGTGATATACTGTTTTATGAATTCTCTCAAGTTATTTTTTTCTTTTCTTTTTAAAGGTAAACATTTCCTTTTAATACTCATTTTATGAATGTCCAAGTGCCTCACTACCCTAATTTCCTCCCTCATAATTTACTTCAGTTTTCTTATTTTTTTAATTAAGTCATATACACATTAGATCATGAATACATTTGTGCATGTGTGGGGTAAAATGTGTTATTTTTTTTATACAATCTGACATGCTTACATCAACAGTTTTCAATATTCTTCAAACACAGTGACCAGAACTGGAGTATCAAGGGACATTTGCCCACCTGGATCTAGAGCAGAGAAAGAGAGAGTTCAACAATCAGTCATCCAAGGGGTTCCTTAAAGCTTCACTTGCCGGCTGGGTGACGTGGCTCTCTCCTTTAATTCTAGCACTGTGGGAGACCAAGGAAGGAGGATTGCTTGAGGCCAGAAGCTTGAGACCAGCCTGGACATGGGATAATGAGGCCCTGCCTCTAAAAAACAACAACAAAAAAATTAGCGAGAAGTGGTGGCAGATACCCATAGTCCTGCTACTCTGGAGGCTTGGAGGCTGAGGTGGGAGGATCCCTTGAGCCCAGGAATTTGAGGCTGCAGTGAACTATGATTGTGTCATAGCTGGGTGACAGAGCAAGACCCTGTCTCAAAAAATAAAATAAAATAAACTCCATTTGCCCATATCCCTGCCTCCATTCACACCATTCCTTTATGATGTGCCAGTACTTTAAAAACAGATCATATGGTCCTGGGTAGTCACTGTTCCTGATTGTCTTAGCTTTTTATTTATGGAGATAAAAAAGGCTGCTAATCAGTGATCTTGAGACTTTGCTTCTTTTAATAGGGCTTAAGTTTGAGTTGGGTTTTAGGGTCCACATCAAACTATTAGCTCAAGTTGATCTTGTATAAAAATAAAATTCCTAATTATACCCACACACACTGCCTCACCTTCTCCCATTCTGGACTCGTAAATTAAATTAAAGTAAATATGGAACTATACAATGAATTTATTCCTCTTAAACTGCATCTTGCTTAGCCATCTGCAAGTCAGGGAAAAAGGGCTCAGAAAAAAGCAAACCTGCCAACACCTTGATCTTGAAATTTCAACCTCTAGAACTGTGACAAAATAAATTTCTGTTATATACAAACAAATTTTTTTTTCATCTTGCTTATTGGGCACATCATTCCACCCTGTGGAGTTCTCTCTATATTCTCACAATGGAGACATAGTCCTTCTCAACTTTATTCTTCCTAATACTGGATTTAAAAGGGCCTTTATATCTTCACTTGAATTGTTAGTAAAAGTGCTGAAGAGAACTGACCAAGAATAGATATGACCTTAAAGATTTCCACCCCAGTCAAGGTGGTGACCCCATACCTCAAATCGTTTTGGTATCATTATCTAATCACTTACAAGTTCACTCAGTTCTTAGTGAATGCCATCCAAAATTTTCTACATTTTGTTCATGATATCATGAGATTCTATCAAATGTGTTACTGAATCAAGACACTTTATTTCTAGTACCTACCACACTGTTGGGCAGAGTGTCACATGTATCAGGTATTCAGCTGAGAGTTAAATTAATAGATATTCCATGGCACTTCTAGACCGCAAAGCATATTCTGCAACATTTTATGTGTTCTCTGTTTTCATATATTTTACTCTAAAATAAATTAAAGTACATCCTTTTTTTTTTTTTTGAGACGGAGTCTCAAGCTGTCCCCCTGGGTAGAGTGCTATGGCATCACAGCTCACAGCAACCTCCCAACTCCTGGGCTCGAGCGAGTCTCCTGCCTCCACGTCTCAAGTAGCTGGGACCACAGGTGCCCGCCACAATGCCTGGCTATTTTTTTGGTTGCAGCCATCATTGTTGTTTGGTGGGCCGGGGCTGGATTCAAACCCACCACCTTAGGTGTATGTGGCTGGCGCCTTAGCCACTTGAGCCACAGGAGCCGAGCCAATTGAAGTACATCTTTGGAACACTAGTTGGTAAGATAAAAGCAAAATTGAATAGCTATATTACTTTTAAGAGTACTGAAGATCTGCAACATACTGGACAGTCTTAGATTTTGGTTAACCACAGCTCTTTGACATATATTATTGTTCTCTGAAATGATTTTAAATAGAATCAAATATTGGTTTGTTTTCAGTGCATTGTGGTTCTTTTTTCTCTTCCAGTTTGCTGAGTTTGGAACACAAAAGGAATTTCACTTTTAAGTCAAACAAGCTCACTATGTTGTTTTTTAAAACTTTGGTTTTATTGGAGGGATGAGATTTTGCTCCTTAGCAAATTAGTTCAATCCATTCTCACTTGGTTCACAGCTTACACCAACATAAATTTCATGTGAAATATTTTTAATCTCAAGATTTCTTCAGCACATTTCAAGACATTACGATTCTTCCACTTGATGTTTGACTAGAAAATCCAGGTAAAGTTTACTACAAACATGAAACAACTATCAGTAGGAATGAAATTTGATTCTAAAAATATCAATGGCTAAAAATAAATCATCTTTTTTCTTGTCTATGTCCAATTTTCTGTGGTATCACATTGTGCCTTTAGTCAGCCAAAATAAGTTGGATTAGACATTTCTCAGTGTGGGTATGTAGTGAGGGGAGTTGAGTTAATGACATTTGAGGTAGGACAGTTCTTTATTGTATGAGACACCCTCTGGAATCAAAACACATTTCACATCAATAGCCTCTAGGTACTAAATGCCACCAGCACCTCACAGTCATTGTGACAACTCAAAGCATTCCCATCTATAACACGTGTCCAAGTGTTCCCTAGGTTGGTCCACCTGTTGAGGACCACTGGGTAAGAATACCCGGCTTCTGTTCTCAACTCTGCCAGTGGCTGTTAGACTTGATCTCATGTGCCTATATTTCTCTCTATTAAAATTTGGGGTTGAATTATATCCCAGGACTCTAAATTATCAGGCCTCACAGCTATATATGACTTATTCAACTCTGGGCAGCAGCTTCTTTTTATAAACACATGTTTTGTATAATTTAATAGAAGTTCTATTTAGTTAGATGGCACTCATGAATTAATAAGCCATTACCACTCCTATCACTAAGTTCCTGCTAGACGAAGGTATCACTTAAAGTTATTAGTGAAATTGAATATAGATAACCATATCCTTATGAGTTTATTACCATTAATTTTCTTAAATTTCCACTATAAAATTAGGATACCATAAAGAGTGGATGACAAAAAGAAACAAATGTGAGTGAAACTACCTTTCTAAGTCAAATTTGTTTTCATGAAATGTCCATGGAGCCTCCACACATAAGGATTTCTTTTATTCTCATGGTTTTTTTTTCTTTGAGACAGAATCTCGCTATGTCACCCTTGGTAGAGTGCTATGACACCACAGCTCACAGCAACCTCCAACTCTTAGGCTTAAGCAATTCTTTTGCCTCAGCCTCCCAAGTAGCTGGGACTACAGGTGTCTGCCACAATGCCTGGCTAGGTTTTGGTTGTACTTGTTATTGTTGTTTGGCAAGTCCAGGCTGGGTTCAAACCTGCCAGCTCTGGTGTATGTGCCTGGAGCCCTAGCCTCTGTGCTACAGGCACTGAGCTTATTCTTATGTGTTATTGTGATGTACTTCAAAAATAGAGCAAAGTAGAAAGAACATAAAATTGAACATCCTTATACCTACCAACTAGTTTGAACAATCATTAACCTTTTGCCATATTTTGCTTCATTTCAGCATTATCTTAAGTACAAATATCATGTACTTCATTCCTAAAAACTTTAGCATTCATCTCTGTCTCCATCCATTTGAGCTGCTGTCACAGAATACTATACATTGGGTGGCTTATAAACAACAGACATTTATTTTTCACAGTTCTGAAGATCAAGATCAAGGCACCAGCAGATTTGGGGAGAGCCTACTTTCTGGTTCTTTTTGCTGTGTCCTCACAGGCTTTCTGGGGCCTCTTTCCTAAAAGCACTAATCTCTCTCTCTCTCTTTTTTTTAGGGACAGAGTCTCACTTTAATTTCCCTCCATAGAGTGCCATGGCAATGTCATACGGCTCACAGCAACCTCCAACTCCTGGGCTTAGGTGATTCTCCTGCCTCAGCCTCCCGAGTAGCTGGGACTACAGGCACTTGCCACAACACCCTGCTATTTTTTTGTTATGGTTTGGCCAGAGCCAGGTTTGAACTTGCCACCCTCGGTATATGGGGCCAGCACCCTACTCACTGAGCCACAGGCGCTGCCCAAAGCATTAATCTCTTAACGTGTGGAGTCTTCACCTAACAATCTCCCTAAAGCCCCACCTCCTCATACAATCACCTTGGGGCTTAGGAATTCAGCATATGAATTTTGGGGTAACATTAAACATGCAGACCATAGTAATCTCTAAATAACTAATTTTCTCCAGGTGGGCACAGTGGCTCACACCTGTAATCCGAGCACTCTAGGAGACTGAGGCAGGTAGATAGCTTGAGCTCAGGAGTTCAAGACCAATCTCAACTCAAGTGAGATCCCTATCTTTTCTGAAAATAGAAAAATTAGCCAGGCGATGTGGCTGGTGCTTGTAATCCCACCTATTTGGGAAGCTAAGAAAAGAGGATCTCTTGAGCCCAAGAGTTTGAGGTTGCTGTGAGCTATGATGCCATAGCACTCTACCCAGGACCACAGAGTGAGACTTTGTCTAAATAAATAAATAAATAATTTTCTCGGCTCAGTACCTGTAGCTTGGCGGCTAGGGCACCAGCCACATACACCAGACTTGGCAGGTTCATACCCAGACTGGGCCTGCCAAAAAGCAATGACAACTACAACCAAAAAATAGCTGGATGTTGTGGTGGACATCTGTAGTCCCGGCTACCTGGGAGGCTGAGGCAAGAGAATGGCTTAAGCCCAAGAGTTGGATGTTGCTGTGAGCTGTGATGCCACAACACTCTACTGGGCAACATAGCGAAACTCTGTCTAAATAAATAATTTTCTCCTATGCATCCACAATAATACTATAAACCTAAGAAAATGAGCAAAAAATGTATTATGTCTACTACCCATTTCCTTTACAGATATCCCCAATTGCTTTAAAATTGCCTTTCATAGCTGCTTTTCAGAGAAAGAATCCAGTTGAGGATCACTGAGTTCATTTTGTAATTATATCTCTTTAAATTTGAGCCTTCTTTTTTCTTATTACACAACGTTAACTTTTGGAAGAGAACGATAAAATATTTTGTAGACTGTCTCACATTCTGACTTTGTATAATCATTTTCTTGTATCATTTAAATTGTTTCTCTTCCAGCAATTAATTTGTAAAGGGGAAGTTAGATTGAAAGTGTTAATTATATTCTGGTTAAACTATTATTTAAGAATACTATATAGGTGATGTTCTGTGATTCAAAAATATATTACATCAGGAGATGTATTTGTTAATGTGTCTATTATTAGTAATGCTAACTTTGTCACTGAATCAAAGTGGTTTCTGCTTGTTCAAGGACAATTTTTGAAACAGGTAAACTCAGGACTCTCAAACAAATAAAAAATGAACATGTATCAAAAATGTTATTTAACTCATTAATTAATGAGGGAACCAGTAAGATGTTACAACTGGTTCAAAGGAAAAACCAAAGAGTAAATACATGTACAGGTTGAGTGAACATTGAAATAAATTTGCTTATGGGTGGCGCCTGTGGCTCAGTGAGTAGGGCACCAGCCCCATATACCGAGGGTAGTGGGTTCAAACCTGGCCCTGGCCAAACTGCAACAAAAAATAGCTGAGCATTGTGGTCAGCACCTGTAGTCCCAGCTACTCAGGAGGCTGAGGCAAGAGAATTGCCTAAGCCCAAGAACTGGAGGTTTCTGTGAGCTGTGATCGCACAGCACTCTACCAAGGGTGACAAAGTAAGACTCCGTCTCTTAAAAAAGAAATAAATTTGCTTAAATCCATAGGGCAATAATCAACTGCATTTCTACCAGACAATTCCCATTTCTATGGATATGAATCATTCACATTATTCTCAATATTCTACTTCTTCAAGGGTTGTGAAATAGCTCAAAGACAATGAAAGGCTCAGAGACACAGTTGGATTCAGATTACCTGAACACCTACTTTTCCACTGAAGAATAAAATATTTGATACATTTTAAAGTCTTTCACATTTTTTTCCTACACTCTAAATCTCTCCATTATGAAGTTAACAGTTCTTACTTTTCACCTAGGGAGTTATGTATGGAGTAATACTTGGTGCCATGTGAATATCTAGTTTTTCATGATGTAATGGAGATGTAATGGGTATTGTGCAGTGGGTTTAGCATCAGTTGATGACTTTTGTCTGAATTAGGTAGCAAATAGGGGCTGTCATTTTAATAATTTCTTCTCCATTCATTAGCAGGCAGTCTTCAGAAAAGAAGAGTTTCCTTTACAGCTGGGGTTATTTTATTACCCCTGAAATACAATTCCTACTGAAAAGGCAAAACAGGTGCTTAGATCTCTCCAATTATTAATCAATTTTCAAAATTAGGAATATGTACAATAATTGCCTCTAATGTTTAGAAATAAGGTTTGCTTTTGTGTGGAGCTTTTTTAGTGTATTTTTTCTTGTTTCATGTATTTTGTTCAATTATATTCATTATTTGTTAATACTCCAATTCTCACAAATTTAATCAGCAGGAGCCTCTTCAATCTAGTTCCTATCCTTCCAACAAACTTCCATTAATTTTTGAGCATTTCCTTGCTTTTGGCACAAAAAGATGCATCAGACTAGTCAAAAAAAAAAAAAAGAGAGAGAGAGAGAGAGAGAAAGAGAGATATACAAATACCAATACCAGGAATTAAGGGGGATTTATCACTACAGATCCTATGGCCATTTTTTAAAAGGCTAGTAAGGAGATACTATCAACAGTTTTATGTGAATATAAGTGTAAGTGAAATGGAAAAATTTAATTTTGTTGATATTTCCAAAAAAACAACTTTTGGTTTCATTGATTTTCTCTGTTTTTCTTTTTCTAACTAAAGTGTAAAATTATATTATTTTTACTTGTAGAAATTTTTACAATGAAAATCATGATTCCTAATAATTTTAAAATAATCATTTGTTCCATCTTACAATACATAAAAATCATTTTAAAACAATAACATAATCCTCCTCTCAAGATGGCCGACAGGCAGCAGTCTCCAACAGAAGCTCCTGTTCAGAGGAAAGGATAAAGTCCAGAGAAACCTCCAAGAAAGTCAAAAAATAGGAGCCCAGCCGAGAGAGAAGAGTGATACCAGCGGGACACCTCTTCTGAGATAGGCGGAGACTCCTAGAGGACAATCCACAGGTACATAAACTACCCCAAAGGAATAGCGCCCATCCCCTCCCCCAGGAAAGGTGTGCTTTTCCTTTGTTTCCTCTTCAACCACTCCTTGGAGTCTCCTACAGGCCACTGATAAACTGAGGACCTATTCTCTCACTCCATGAGTGAGAGCTGCCAACAGGGAAGTTTGCTACCCTGGAGGAACCCAGTTGAGACTCGGAACACCCCCCCCAGGCAGAAAAGTGGAACTGGCTTTCGCACTGCCATTTTGAGTTTCTAGTCCACTCTCCCTCCCCTTGCCACTGAGATAGGGAGAGGAGCCCCAAGAACAGCATCCACCCACCCTTTCAAAACCAAGCCCCTGTCCCAGTCCTTCACCAGGAGAACTGCTTGATCCACACTTTCTGGGTGCAGATGGATCACCCTCAGTCAGCGCATTCTGCGCTCAGCTGTCTCTCCGGCTACTATCTGCACTTCCCGAGACTAGGTGCCTGTGACTGGGATTGACGCCGGACAGGGAGGGCTACACACCCCACCAGGCATCCGCCTCCAAGTCTTTGGTGGGCCCTTGAGGGTGATTGACTTCTGCTAGGTGGGGTCACTGAGCTGCGCCTGCCTCCTGGAGCCCTGCTGGCCCGCAGCTGCCATTGAC
>CAUYQV010100894.1:0-42035 GCA_963574575.1 Galagoides demidoff
GCTCTCGCGTGGGGAAACCCTTTCTCCCTCTCCCCAGCCTTTTCTCCTCCTCTTCTTCCCTTCCTTTCTCAAACATTTATTGATTTTCTGTATGTGCCAGGCAGTGGGCTGGGTGCGAGACAGGAAATGATGAATCAGACCAAGAGCTTGGCCTTCAAGAGCTTGCAGACAAGTAAACATATTATTTTAAGTGTTGGAGATTGTACTAGATTTCTATTGCTGTGTAACAAATTGCTTCAAAATTTACCAGCTTAAAACCACATTGAATGTTTCCTGGTTTCTGGGGATCAGGAGTCCAGGTGTGGCTTAGCCGGGTCCTCTGGCTCAGAGACTCTCCCAGGGTGACATCCAGGTGTTGGCCCAGACTGCAGTCACCTGGAAGCTCAGCTGGGGGGACAGCCACTTCCAGACTTTCTCGTGTAACTGTCGCCAGGGTTTCATTCCTTCTGTCTGTCAGAGCTGTTCACGATGGGGAGGCTAAGCTTCGTCAGGGGGACAGAGAGGGAGCGAGAGAGGATAAGCAAGATGGGGGCCGGAGTCTCCCCACAACCAGTCACATCAGTTTGACACATTCTATTTGCTCGAAGGTCACTGAGTCCAGCCCACACTCAAAGCAGGGGATTATACATGGGCGTGAATACCAGGAGGTGGGCTCTTAAAGTGCCCCCTATTAAAGAGGTATTACCATAATGGCATTAAAGAAATTTAAATCTCAAATCACATGGCCCAAATATAGCAAGCTAAAATTATTAATTACCCTTTCCTTTAGCTGCAGATAGGAAGGTATGAGAGGAAGCTTCAGTAGAATTAGACTAACAACCCAACGAGTAAGGAATTTGTTATTCCTGTACCCCAATTTTGCCAAAAGGTACATCTCAGGTTCTGTCTCTCATAGAGAATGGAAACAACCTCACCAATCTGCTTGATCAAGCATGCGCCTCCTACCACCACCCCCAGAGAGACCAGCGCCTACAAGGCAAGTAGGGTGCATTTAACTGCCTCTATCTAGTTCCAGAAAATGAAGGCACTGTACCAGTTGCAATGTATTTAGTTTAACTCAATGTATTTTGCATTCAAATTTCCAACCAGAAAAATCTGCAGCCTTAATAAGAACACTAGTTCACACACAGTATCTACATAAAAGGTTTCCATTCGAGAATCTTTTCTACTAGCCCAGTTACTATTCACTTATGAGGTCAGTTGAGAGAAAGATTGAAGGCATTCCTCCTACTTGGCTGCCTTGGGATAACACATTTGAAATGATACCAATTGATATTTCAGTGTCTGTGAGACCTGATTTACAGGGACTTGTGTTCCAGTCTAGAAGATTAATAGTCTATCATGCAGATGGACCCTACAGTACAGTTTGCTAAAGATTGTTAAGAGTATATTCACACTTGTACCATCATTTGTAAAAAAAAAAAAAAAAAAAAGTAAGTGCAGACTGGAAATACCTAAATATTTTATAAAGAAGTTAGGATACTTCACCAAAGAATCTACTGTTTTAATTTACACAATTCGCTGCGATTGCAATAAGACCCAAATCTTCAGGTCTGGCTCAGTCTCACAAGCAGTAGGGCAGTGGCCCTTGCAAGCCCCCTGAGAGAAGGTCGCGGACTGAGACGTGGGAAGTGGCAGCCCCACCGCCAGACCAGCTTCCTCATTCACGTCCATGTTCCACTTACCTTCTTGCAAAACAATTAGCCCTGAGTATTGATCTAGCCAAAAGAGCCTCGTTAATTGAAACACCAGGGGTGTCCAATCTGTGGCCATGGGTCGCATGCAGATTATTTGAGGCCTGTTTTGCTTATCTGTGATGTCAGGGTTTTGTTTGTTTTTCATTAGTTTGTGTTCTTAAGGTGTGGTCCAAGACAACTCTTACCCTTCCACCCTTCCAATGTGAAGCAGAAAAGAAAAAGGTCAGACAACCCAAAGATAAAATAAAAGCCACATCACGTTTATACCTCAAAGATTGTCATTTGATTGCTAATTTTGTCCGTGAGTAAGTTTCCGGAGCATTCCATTACCATGCACAGATTTCTCAGTGTTCACTTAGAATCACACTTGAGGGATTTGATTTGGGACCTTCAGAATCTCAGATACAGTTTCCTTTCCCATATCGTTATTTGATTATTCTCAAATGCTTGTAATTTCATACTGTAGAAAATGTGACCCCTCATTAGAGATCACGGAAAAGAAATATATGAACTCTTGTTTTAGTACGTGGGTTATAGAGAGGTGAAGGGGAACATGAGAACTTTTCACCATTTCCAAAAGAAACACATCAGGCAAGACTAAGGTGGTAGACACGGAAAATAAATTCTGTTTTCATTCCCAAAGTATAATGATCTCTTCAAGGACTCAGTTAAAGTCTAGTTTGCAGTTTACACTATTCCTTTGACCTCAGCAGGGGCAGGGATCGTCTGCCCAAGTTACTGATGGGACAATAGAGTCACACGGTGGGGCGGGTGACATCAGCAGACAGGTACTAATTAAACACATGCTTTCTGGTTTTCACTCCCTACTTTTTTGTGCACCCAAAAGGCTCTTATTTTTCAAATTTAGAAATTAAGCAACTCTCAAAGCTCCCTTTCTATGGGCTTTCTGTGCAAATAATGTAACAAAAGGCAGCACAAGTCAAATCTGCAATTAACTTGGGGACCTATCATCACTGGCTCTGCAAGTACACTGTAGGTTTTAAATAGACTCGCTACAGGCTGCACAAGTTTCTGCAAAAGTGGTTTTTGTTTTTGGTTTTTATTTTTTTTAAAGCAGCTTAGTAAGAAAGGCTGGAAGAGCCATTTTTTTTTTTAATTTTCCAGCAATGCTGAAATACTGTAGAGACAGGACCAGGTTATAGGAGAGAGACTATGGTGTCAAAAGTAGGACCCAAGAGGATCTCTTACAACAACAGGGAGTTCTACTCATTTGGCAGGGTGCCTCTGGTGTGGTGTGATTGGTGAGTGCTTTGAAAGGGTGAAGTGGAAGAAACAAAGGCGCTATGGCCAATGTCATGGTGAAATGCGAATGGTAACACGTGTGTGAGCGTGTGCCCACATCACACATTCTCCCTCTCAGACACACAACACAGGTACATGCACACGCTTGTTCTGAAAGCGTGGGTCTCTTACCAAGCTCAAATAAATGTATGCTCCTGCCTTATTTATTTATTTCTGGAGACAGGGTCTTGCTCTGTTTCCTGGCACACTGCAACCTCAAATTCCCAGGCTCACGTGATCCTCCTGCCTCAGCCTCCCAACTAGCTGGTTCTCTAGGCACACACCACAATGCCCAGGTGGGATTTCACTATGTTGCTCAGGCTGGTCTCAAAATCCTGCCTCAAGCAATTTCCCTGCCTTGGCCTCCCCAAGTGCTAGGATAACAGGTGTGACCACTGTGCCCAGCCTGCTTCTTAATATTAATGCAAATGTTTAAAGTTCACACTGTGCATCCTTTTGCTCTTGCTGCAATAAGTGGGAATGTCCAAGTGGAGACACGAGTAGAAGAAGAAGTCATAATTTTTGATATATAGGGGAAAACATTAATTATTTCTTACGAGGCTCTCAACAATTCCATTTCTTGCTTTCTATATGAGACCGTAATGTTGCACAAATCTAGCATCTCTGTTACATGTAGTTCAAGATTCCTACTGTTTTCTCCATGCAATTTTAACTAATAAAAAATTACCAAACCCTATCTTATTCTCGGAATACTGTTTTAAACTTTTAAAATTAGCAGACATAGATCATATTAGAGCAATATTGTCCCATAGAAACATGGGAGAACTATATGTGGCATTTCAAATTTTCTAGTAAGTATATTTAAAAAATAAAAAACAGGTGAGATTAATTTAAATAAAATTTTTATATAACCCACTGTATCCACAACATACATGATAATAATATGATAACATATTATCATTTAAATACATTTGCAATATCATTTCAGATAATGAGATATTTTGCATTCTTTTTTTGTACTAAATCACCATAATCTGGTGAGTACCTCTGGTATTTTCTACCTAAAGCAAACTCACTTTGGATGCCAAAATTTCATCAGAAATACTTAATCTGTGTTCAGATTTCATAAAATTTATAGTCGAAAAAGTTGATTCACATTTCCAAGTTGCTCTGACACATTTATAATAAATGGATTGAGTGTGTTTTTACACTCAAATTAATTAAAAATGGATACTATTGAAACTTCAGTTCCTCAGTCACGCTGGGCCCATTTCAAGTGAACCAGCACCACGCGTGGCTGGTAGCCACTGTGTCAGACAGCACAGCTTGAGAGCAACTAATCTGTCTCTTTCTTTGAGCCACCACAGATCTCACTGGCGATAGATTTATTTTAAAGGATTAAAACTTTTGGCAAAAGGAGGCTTGGAGAATATTCTTTGATTATTCTACATTCTCCACTTAAAGCAAGCCCCACCACCAGCAAAGCCAAGGTCATGACATCATTCTGGTTGGTCATCCCTGTCCTCCCACCAGCCAAAAGCTGTTCCAAGGGGTATCAGCCCATTTCTCCCAGGGGGCTGCATGCCAGGGAGGGAAAGAGAAGGGGAGGGGAAGAATGGTGCTGGGGCTGTGCCTAGTAGACAGCAGAGAAGGCAGAGCAGGAGCCCAGAGGGGAAGGAGGCCCCGCTCACCCTGCTCTCTCTGGCTGTGGCCTCCTCGTCACTGCAAACCACCTCCCAGCAACTTGGATCCCTGAGATCCGGGTGTCTCTTGAGAAAGGCTAGATGTTTTCACACAAAACAGAAAACACTGCTATACCTGTGGAAATGATTATGATCAGTTACCCCTGGTAGGTTTTTTTTTAAATTAAATCATATCTGTGTACATTAATGCTATCATGGGGTACAGAGTGCTGTTTGCTATATACAATTTGAAATACTTTCATCCAACTGGTTAACATAGGCTTTATGTCATTTTCTTAGTTATTGTGTTAAGAAATTTATATTCTACATTTAGAGAGATTCACATGTACCCTTATAGGATAAACCATAGGGGTAATCCCACCAATCACCCTCCCTCCAACCACCCTCCCCCTCCCCTCCCCTCCCTTTCCCTTTTCCCCATATTCTTGGGCTAAAATTGGGTTATAGTTTTCCTATGAAAGCTATGCATTAGCTTCATAGTAGGGCTGAGTACATTGAAGACATTCTTCCAAGGATTTTTCCTTTCTGTTTTTTGGAAGGCAGAGCCTAAGCTGGCTGTGGGCACCACTTCTAGCACCCCTCTTCCTACAGGGGGGGCCCTCTCATGAGACAGCACAGCTCAGTGTCCCCTGTAGTGAGACATGGCTTCAGTGAGGATGAAAGGAGTTGATGTTTAAAACACCTCAAAGGGTATCTGGTGGGTGAAAAGCCCTCAAGAAATGGTAGAGTTTATTATTACCGTTTTATACTATGAACCCTTAGAAATTTATCAACTAAGACCTATATAACCAGTATCCATAAAACATGACTACTGCAAGGACAGCACAGCCTTCTGTGCACAAAGGAATACATGCCCTTTATGATTTGGTGAAACAGTATTTATTTTTAAATAAACAAATATTGGCTTGATTTCCCATGAATGTGCCCAGCAGCACCACTGCAGTGCTACCCTGCAGAGAGGTGTACATTATCTGAGAACCTCCTTTCAAAATCCTGTTCTTTGAGTCATTCCACTGGTCCTTATTAAAAATGAATATGGCCTCTGCATTGCAGAAGAAGGGAAAGTGTACATTTTTCCAGTGGCCACTCAGCTGCTTTTCTGGATGAATGTGTGTGTTTTTCCTCATTTTGCCTGTCTCTCCTCTCCTCAGCTCCCTGGCTAGCTCCCTGTGACATCATAATCCTCAGTCCCTGGCTCAGAGGGGACCTCAAGGGTCAAGCTTTTAAGGGCTCTAAGAGAACTTGCCACAACCTTTCACCCTGCCCATCCTCTCCCATAACCCATTGCCACGGGTTTTTAACACGCTTTAAAACGGTGAAGCCTCATGTGTGAGCAATGATTTCATTATAGCTCATCAGCTCAGATCAATGGATTCTTGATGCCTTGGGATTAGAAAGATCAGTGACCTTGAACCAGGATCCAGGAGGACAAAACTGAGTGGAGGACACCAGGGTACATTGAACGATTCACTTATGTAACACTGATGAAATAATCGCCATGGTGGGAGGACTTGATTCCGTACTTTACGCTTCCTGTAAGTGATCAGATTAGACAGAAATTGTGCATCACCGTGTTATGCAATCTGTCCCCTATATCATTACAGACGCTGTTTGGGGGCAACACCCTGAGATCCATAGTGGATATTCAGCTGCAGTGAACTTGCTGTAGATTTGACATAGTTCCAGAAAAGTGGAACTGGGAACATCAGATTAGATGTTTCCTCGGGCAATGGCACTGAGGAAAAAAACGCTTCAAATCTCAAGTTCGTATCCAATGCTCTCACGTACTGGTGGTGACTGTCGGGAGCCGTTTTACTCCCCTGCAGCCTGGGTTTCTTCCTATGTGAGCGAACATCAGAGTAACTATCCGATGGTGCTCCTGTGAGCACTAAGATGACTCTGGTTTTCCAGGGCTATTTTCAACATTGGTTGATAAATATTCAGTTTGATATATATCATTTTATTTAATTACATGAGAAAACATTCACAATATATTGCCAAATGAAGGATATACATTACCGTATCACTCATGAACTATTTTAATTTTTTAATTAACTATTTGTATCATGGCATCCAGCCCCAGTTTCTCCCAGGCTTTAGATCTGTACATCGGCTGCCCGCTTGGCATCTTTATGTGGGCCTCAGACTTCACGTATACAAAGCCAGATTCCTAATCCTCCATCCCACCCCTCTTGCCTTTCTTCAGCTTTTCCCTTCTCAATCAGTGAAGATTCGTTGCCTTCATCCTTCCAGGTTAGAAAGCGAAACTTCGGAATCATTCCTAGCTTTTTCTTTTCCTCTCCTGCCTCACTTACACCTAATCTGATAGCAGATCCCATGGGCTCTATCTTCAAAACACAGCCAACCCCAGCCGTTCCTCACCTGCACTGCTACGTCCAGCCCAAGCCGCCACCTCCCACCTGGGTCACTGCCAGAGTTTCCCAGCCAGCCTTGCTGCTGCTGCTCTCGCCCCCTTAGCCCACTTGCAACCTGGCGACCAAAGTGATCCTTTTAAACCGGGGGTCCAGGGGGCCAGTTCACGCCCCTCAGACTGTTGGAGGACCGGACCTTAGGCCCCAGGATGAGTCGGCTGCTAAGCAGGACAGGCAGTGGCAGCAAAACACCCGGCAGATAAATATCCTAGGCGGGCTGCATGTGGCCCGCGGGCCTTAGTTTGAGGACACCTGTCATTTACATCACTGCTGTGTGCAAAAATCTCCAGTGATTCCCCCTCCACTCAGAGTAAAAGCTAAAGCCCTGACAGTGGCCTGTCATGGTCTGCCACCCTAAGTCCCCAGTACCTTACCATCCTCCTCATTCTTTGCATCTCCGCTCTCCGGAATCTTCACATAGACCCAGCCCTCCCTCTCCAGTGCCCTGGGACTTGCTTCCTGGTCTGCTCTTCCCCAGACACCTATGGCCTCCTCTTCACTAGGTTCAGGCCTCAGCTCTAACCGCACTTAGCTAGTGAGATGGCCCCATCAGCTCCTGATTTCACATGGCTGCCCTACGCCCACCCCACACACCCCATGCACCCCACCATCTTCCCTGATGCTTTTGTCCTCCTGAAGCTCATCACCATCTGGTGTGTGTTATGTATGTGAATAATATTTACACACACACACACACATACACATGGAATTGATTTGCTTATTGTCAGCCACTCCCCACTAGCATAGAAGCTCCAGGAAGGCCAGGGTCACACTTTTTTCTTTTCTTTTTTTTTTTTTTTTTTTTTGCAGTTATTGGCTGGGGCTTGGTTTGAACCCGACATCTCCTACATATGGGGCCAGCACTTTGTGCCACCCCAGGGTCACTCTTTATTGCTGCTATATCACTACTTCCCAGAACCATGTCTGGCACTGAGAAAACTCACTAAAAGTTTTTAGAATAAGAGAGTGAATTAGCTGTCTGTATTCATTTCACAAGTATTATTGAACTCTACCCTGTGCCAAACATTGTTCTGGGGACTTAAAATACAACACTAAATACAATAGACAAAGATCCTGCTGTCCTAGAGGTTATTTACATCTGTGTCTATCTTTATACGGCCATGCCCATCTCTGTCTATCTCCAGCTCTGAATCTGTGTGTACATCTCCATCTTTCTCTCTCTCAGACTGGAAAGTGTGTAGTGATAGGACTATGGGTGATATTTCATTATTGGTACTGTTCCATACTTTCTAAATTTTCTCAAAGTTCCATTTCTTAATTTTGAAGTTGACATGTGATTCCAATTGTAATCAGGCACAATTATGTGGGCAGGAAAGAGGCGTGAGGGAAAAGTTCAATGAAAGAAAACTTTAACATCCACCCTGTGCCGGTATAAACTCAGTCAAACATCTGATTAAGTATCAGACTTGTATATTCCTGCCAAGGCAGAAAGGTATTGAATTTAAGAGCAGGATCGCTGGACACGAATTACCTGGGTTTTAGTCTTTCATAGTTATATGACCTTATTTAAGGTCTCTCTCGAGCTCAAAATTGGAAATAATAATGCCATTATCATTATTATTATTATTAATGCTTCAGCAGTTGATGTGAGGACTGAATCAGTAGAGGCAGAGTACTCAGAACAGGATAGGACACAGAACAAATGATCAATGATAAGTATTCTTTTTTCTATTTAATTTTTAATTAAAATCATAACTGTGTACATTTATGGGGTACAATGTGATGATTTGATATACAAGGTGGAATGCTTAAATCAAACTGATTAACATAGCCCTCACCTCGCTGAGTTATTTTTTGTGTTAAGACTTTTAAAATTTACACTTAGTTATTCTGAAGTACACCCTTCCCGTGTGCCTATGAGGTGAGATCCCACCAAGTGCCCATCCTCCCCTTACCAGTCGCCCTCCCTCCTTCTCTCTTATTGCTATTGTTGTTGATATAGGTGGTTTTATTATTATTATTGGGAGAAAAGGGGGAAATGTTTATTCTACAGACTATTTTATTTAATTATGCATCCACTGACTCCTAGAAAAAAATACCAATTAGAATTTTATTCTTATACACAAATTTAAATAATTTATTGACGGCATGGTCTTCTGTTGGTAAATTCATCAGGAACAGTGATGAGTTTCCTACAGCTTTCTCAGAGATCGTCTGTGGAAGCAGATTTTCTGGCTATGTGAGGAGGGAGTTGGGATATTTCTTGCCTCCTGAACTGCCTCAGAAAGAGCAGTGAAAATGAACCGCGTGAGTGCCTGGGTGCCTGATGTGAAGTTAATTATGTGAAAGCTGGAGAGATCATTACATTTCCCCAGAAAAAAATAACTAATGTAGCCATGATTACATTTAAAATCAGCAGTGCTATTCTATAGTAGGTAAATACATGTAATTCTTTGAAAAACTTACTTCGAATGCCATGGCTGGACAAGTGGTTGTTATACCTTGTTAAGTTTAACCTGGAAGATATTAATATTTTGGTCAGCTATTTATTTGCTCATTTGTTTTTGCTATTCTGATTATATGTTTAGCCAAAACAAATTGTGTTATTAATTGATAATGTTTTAATTTATCATTTTTCATACTCATTTACAAATAATCTAATTAAACTGATCAAGCATATTGCTTAATGTAGGAGTAAGTGTTAAGACTTCTGCAAATTCTGTACTTGAGAGGTTATATTTATTGTAGTTAGGGATATTTTCAAGCATAAAATGGTGCAGGGTCCCAACATTAACCCATGTTCTTTGATGAATATCAAATCATCAATCCATAATAACACATGTTAGAAAGTAATCTGAAGCAGGCTCCCCACAGCAGAGAACTGGAGATGCCTCTGAGTGGTTTAAAGCTACAACACAAATAAACACAGCCATCGAATGAATGGGGCCATTCCAGGATAAAAAATCCATCTTATTAAAAGTACCTTCATGCTTACTGTGAGGGAGAAGGAGAAAAGGGGAGATCATGGGAGGGATGACACCCAGGGGAAGGGTGACACCACAGCCAAACTCAGACCCAGTCCATTACTGGTGACAATGTGGATTGTTCTCTCCAGCTGCAACATATAACACAGGTACTCCGGGAACTTAGACCTTAGTTGAAACAAAGAAGAGGAAATTCAGGGACTTTCTAAGTGTTTGTTGCCCCAGAGGCAGGACACTTGCCCAATGCTAAGCTGTGTGGCACAGGAGATGACAGCAGGGCTTTGGGCCCAACACAGGGGCTCATGTCTATAGTCCTAGCTCTCTAGGAGGTTAAGGTGGGTGGATCGCTTGAGTTTAGGAGCTGGAGACCAGCCTGAGCCTATTACCGGATGAAGCGGGTCCGGCCGCCTATCACTGTTGGCCAGTATGTAGAGACAGTAGGTCCACCAAACCTTACTTGTCAGCAATTCTGGAGAACAAAGGGAGTAGCCTCTCCAAGACTGTTCTGTTCTTCCGTTTCCAAAATTACAATTCTATACATGAAAGTTCAAAGTAAAAACCAGGTGAATCTTTATCTTAAACATCAATAATCAGCATAACCCATGTCCCATAATAAACAGCATAATCCATGACCCCAGACAACATTCAAATTCAGAAGTTAATTTCCTAAATCAATCCTCCAAAACTACTCGAGATGGGCATCTCTAAGGCAAGAGGTAAATTTCCCTAACAATAAGAAGGGGAGACAGGAGGTAAAGGTCACACAGGACCTAAACCGGCCAGACCAACTGTATCATGTCAGGCCTAGCCTGATTGACTCCATCTTATTTTCACCACATGTGCTTTTAAGCAAAGCAAAACCCCATCTCTGCTAAAAATAAAAAACTAGCCAGACATTGTGGAGGGAGCCTGCAGTCCCAACCACTCAAGAGGCTGAGACAAGATTACTTGAGCCCACGAGTTTGAGGTTGCTGTGAGCTATGATGCTACAGCACTCATCACCAGGGCCACTGAGTGAGACGCTGTCTCCAAAAAAGAGCAGGGCTTTGGACAAACATGACCTGGGGTTCAACCTGGCTTTGACTCTTCCCATGTAACCCAATTTGCCTAACCTCTTGGTTTCCCATTTATTAAATGGGGGTAGTGACAGTGATGGTAATAATAGTACCCACCTCATAAGGTGGTTGAGATGTTTAGTGATGGAACAGGTGTAAGGTGCCTGGTATGAAGATGCCATCAATAGTGTTAATTTCTGTTCTCTGTAGACAGTGGTAGTGGAGAGTACAAGAAGCAGGTCTTCCTTGACCTTAGGAAAATGCTGATTGTCAATGAACTTCCCTGAGCCCTACAACATGTTACCACATCATTAAGGCCTTTTAATCTCTCTAGAGTCTCCTAGATTTGTGCCTTCTTTCGAGTGTTTGCTTACATACCCTCGTATTTCTCACAGTTAGAATCAGCGATTGCGTGCTTTCACATGCAGGTATTTCTTTTCATTTACCTTTGAGTCTAGGCTGTCCCTGCCAGGCTGGGCATTATGTTCTGTTGTGTTCTGCTGTCCACGACGATCTGGGGGAGGGTCTCAGATCAGAACAAATCAAACCCTTGTGTTAGGAAGGCCTGAGCTTTTCCATCTGAGTTTCCGATCACTCTTGCTTATTATCTTGCAAAGCCTTTGGGCCTGGCTTGAGCCTTTCCTCTATGAATTCAAATAAACAGGATTCCAACCTCCAGGAGTTTACAACCTCACCAATCCAAACACATCAGACCAGAACATAGTAAGTCCGACACGTTTTGGAAAATGACAGAAATGAGATCGTGTGGACTGTAGAAGTCTACCGAGTGAAGACTATGGCTCAGAGAGTGGGCTCGCCATTCAGAAAGGGAGAATGTTCCTCTCCTCAGCCTTTCTCTTTTTCTTTATTAACTATTTAATATTCTGTTCTATGCGTGGCCCTTACACAAAAAAGTTAATGAAAGAAAGAAAGTAGAAGTTTGGGTCTCAAAAAGTTGTTAAAAATTATTATCACAATATGTTCAATAGCCATGAAATCTGGCATTCGGATGAATACTAAAGCTGAGAAACAGTTTTTTCTCTCTTATAGTGTTTAAAACAAATAATGGAATGAAAGGAGTGAAGTTTGGATAACTGAGCAGAGACTGAAAGTATAGAAGGACAGCAGAGGGGGAAAGTCTGGAATTCTGCACGACGTCCTCATTTGTTGTCTATCTCCTCTGCTGGAACTGTTGAGGACCATTCTGCTGATTAAGGGCCTTTCAAGTCTCCACATAATGTGAACCAAAGAATGAAATCAGAGGACCAGAGAAAAGAGACCTGAGTTTATTTACTGTGCCAGGGCTCTGTGCCAACCAGGCAATTCTCTGCACTAAGCCCAGAAACAGCAAGTAATTATTATCAGTCAGCACAAACAAACAGTAACTTGGGGATATGATGTGCAAAGTCACCAGGAGTGGCAGGGCAGTCTTCGCTAAAGGTCTGCACGGCCTTAGATGACCCAGGTGTCCAGTCCCCTGTGGCTTCCTTCAGCTCTTTCTTTCAGCCTCCCTGAGCAGGACTGGGGCCCAAATCTCCAATAACCCCACAAGGATA
Source organism: Galagoides demidoff (assembly GCA_963574575.1). Taxonomy (NCBI): domain Eukaryota; kingdom Metazoa; phylum Chordata; class Mammalia; order Primates; family Galagidae; genus Galagoides; species Galagoides demidoff. The sequence goes on from CAUYQV010100894.1 coordinate 12,652, forward strand.
TTGACAGCCTGTTCACCACTGTGCTCCTAACATCTAGAAGAGGCCTGAACCATAGTAGGTGCTCAATAATCATCTGTTAGCAGAAAAGAAAATAGAGGATAGAATTTTGACCTCCTACACTTGTGAGGCTTGGTAAAGTCGGGAATAACACCCCCATTTGTACTGGCAACTATACCATGGAGCTCCAGCTCTCAGCAGCCACGACACCTCTAAGGCAGCCATTCTCAACCTGTGGGTCACAACCCCTTTGTAACAATGAAAATATATCACGGCATTAGGAAGGTTGAGAACCACTGCTCTAAAGTCATTGGAGGGTGACCTCCAAATCAGAAATTGAGAATTCCCAGCATCCCATTGGTAAGACAAGAGCAACACTCCAGCCTGCAGCCAGGACAGCTGCATTACCCCCTGAGCGGTATTTAGAATGACAGTTTGGAGGAGCTCTGCCTCTTAATTTTGTCTTAATAACATTCAAACAAACAAGTAAACCCTTTGCTCCTGGTGACCTTTCATGCAGTTTTTAGACTGCATATGTCTCATTTTAAAGTTTAGCTGCATTTAGATTTAAACTACTAGCTCCCAAGAATGTTATTTAGCTGCTGAGAATATACATAAAGTTAACACAAGGAAAGGACCTAGGCCCTGGAGTATCGCAGGAAACCCACAAGAGAAGCAGAAAATCCTAACAGTGCCGAAGGAACTGATCTAACACCTGAGTAGGTCGATTAGATTCTGGAATGTACATGGAAAAAATGTAGAGATTTTTGTAATTTATAAAAACGCTTTGTACGAATTATTAGTGCCTGTAACAATTCCCCTCACTCAGACTGGCATCTCAGAGTCATCTGACTACCTTAATACACATCTTTTATTTTATAGAAGAAGCTGTTTGGAGAATCTAAAAAAGCAATCCCCCTTTACCAAAAACCAAAAAAACTGATAATTCAACAACTTGTAGCTGGTCCTGTTTTAGTAGCTGGCAGTTTTGAGGAGACTTTTCGTTTTTATTAACAAATTGCCAACTGGAAATGGTTACAGCAACAACAGCACTGCAGGGCCTGAGAAGGGCCCAGGGCTTAACCCCTCCTGCTTCTCCTCCACTTGCACATTGCAGATGAATAAGCCAGGAATGCAAAGGACCTCAGTCATCAACTCAGGTACAAAGCTAAGGGAGCTTTCCCCATTCCTGAAACTCAACGATCTTTTAGCAAAAAATAGACCAGACATAATTTTTAGGTAGCAAAATTTCCCTGCAGGATGTCCTTCCATGCTCTAAGCCCCAAGGGAGAGGTCCCTTTTCCTACACTCGATTCCAGAGCCCCCCCTTTCCTCATCAAAGCTTCTCTCAAGGTGTTTTGTTTTTTATGTAGAGGGTGCCAAAAAAATATGCACTTTTCAAGAAAGGAAAAAAAAGTGTATTAAAATTGTAATACTCAAGTCACATGTGACTTCTGCAATTATAAAAGGTACAAGGTACAATATACTCAGTAACAAACATTTTCAGTATATGTTGAGTATTATAATTTTAAAATAGTTTTTTCTTTTCTTAAAATGTATATACATTTTTTGGCACCTTCTGTATATGTTTGTTTTTAGTTTTTTTCATTGAAGCCTAAATTCTGATTGTGAATGAAAGGTTCTCAGACTTACAGTTATCATGGACAAGATGAGAGAGGAATGGGTAAGGTTGCCAAATATAGCAAATAAAAATGCAGAATGCCCAGTTAAATTTGGAGTTTAGATAAACCGTGAATAATTTTCCAGTATAATTATCTTCATGCAATCCACTGAGCATGCTTATATTGAAAACATATATTCATTGTCTATCTGAAATGCAAATTTCCCTGGGTGCCCTGTGTGTTATCTGGTAGACCGGGAAGTGGGTGTTCTGGACAGGGCCCAGTTCCCTATGCCCTGAAATCCCCATGAGCGCATCTGCACATATAGCTCACCTGGAAATCCAAGATTTGCTTAAGATAAGCAAGAGTTCTACTTTTGTTGTTGTTTGGAGAAAGGTTCACCCCCAGTTTTTTACTGTTATTTGCAAATAAGGTTTGCCTTGGAACATAGCACGGTAGAATGAAAAGGGCATCTGCTTTGGCACCAACACGCCCGGGATGAAACTCCAACTCCGACATTTATTTTCTGTGTGACCTCAGACTTGTTCATTCATATTCAGTACCAGTAATGATAAATGCCCACCCTGTCGACTTCCCAGATTGAAGCAAGAATTAAAAAGTGAAATAAAGCTACTAATGTGCTTTATTAGTACAGTGACAGCTGTCGAGGGCTACCCCACTTCTCAGAACAGTTTATCCCTTTGTACAGGAAATGCTGAATTAGTAAAACCCAAGCTTCTTGGTAAGGCATTGATGAGGAGGTTTTCTTGTAATGGGTCTTTCTTTCTTTGATATATAATTTATATGTAGGGAATTACATAAGTTTTCAATGTACAAACTGATAATTTTTTCACATGTTCATGTAACCACAGGCAGGTCCAATCTAGAACATTTTTATCCCCCCAGAACATTCCCGGATATCTGTTTCCAGTTAACACCACCTTCCCAAAGGTGACTGCTGTTATAACTTCTGTTATTGTAGATCAGTTTTCTGAGTTCTTGAATTTAATGTGAGTGGAATCTTATAAAATATATCCTCTGAGTTTGGCTTCTTGCACATATGTTTGAGACTTGTTCCTGATGTCATATATATTAGTAGTTTGACATTTTCATTCCAGTATGATATTCCATTGTAAAACTATTCCATGTTATCATTTTGTTGTTAATGAACTTCAGGGTTTTCAGCTTTGGGTTATTAGAGGTGAAGCCACCATGACCATGAATGTGCCCAGCTTTCTGTGAGCTGCATGTTCGTTTCTCTCAGATGCACGGGAGTAGATTGGCTGGGTCATGGAGTATCTGTTCTCACTCTCTTCAACCCCAGGTGGATCCAAAGTACGTGGTAAAGTTGCTTTTTTTTTTTTAAAGAGGGAGGGGAAGAAGTATATTCGAAAGGAAAAAAGTGAAGGAACTGCCAGCCTGTCCCCTTCACCAAACACAGATGCGTGCTCTAAGCTCACACTCGCTGCAAGAGAGGCCTCTGAATTTAGAGGACGAGCTTATTTCACGCAGGTGAGGTGACAGATTCCACAGAGAATCTTGGGCCCATCTACTTAGTCACACATCAGTGATGTACTTAATTTAATTTTAAACACATGCCATTTTATTTAAGCAGAAATATTGCAGCTTCTTCTTACCTAAAATTTATGTCCAAGCGTTCATGTTCATTTATCTCACACAAATCTTAACAATACTTTGTCAATTCTCAAGTTGTTTCAACTGTCCATCACAGCATATTACTTCTTAGCCATAAAAAATATTTCACGAGCTAATTCGTTTCTAAAGGCCAAAAATATCCCAAAGGTCATTAAAGTTGTTTTCTTTCTTCGGTAAGAAATAAAATACATTGAATTTTATGCCAAATAAAATTTTCATAAATAGGGACAATATAATTCTTTCACTTTCCATCCCTTCAGGCAGTCTTTGCATTTTGCTCCAATTTCCCAGTAGGAGTCTGAAAGTCTGCCTCTGGTGTTATGACAGTGAGTGTGGCTACATGATGGCACAGGGGACGGGAGTGCAGCGGGATCCCACGTTGTCACGATCCTCTGACGTCAGTGCCAGCCGCACCTGACCGGACATTCCACTGGGGAAGCCGCTCAGGAAGGAGGCTGTGGAACTAACTAAGCCAGGGAGAAATGGCAAAGCCCACCAAAGCAAGAGCTCTTCCAAAAGCTGCATGTAGTTCTAAAGTACAGTCACTTATGAATTATTGTGAAATGTATTATTCTGCCTGAGAATTTTTTTTAGCCCTGAAATAATCCATAATCTCAAAAATACAGTTCCAGGATTATAAGATTAAGTCCTCAGAAAAGATGGTGGTAACACCACGGGGCACTAAGATGGATTTGGGCTTTGGTGTGGTGTTTGTTCATTCAAAACACATGTTAGGGAGGCGACTATGCGTGCTAATGGTAAAGAAAAGAATAAAATGAACACCTTTTAGCGGAAACTGGTGGATGGGAGAGAACCTAGCCACTGGGAAGAGAGGAAACACGATACAAAAGGGGCTCAGGGACTGACCCCTCACCTCCAAAGCTGAGGGACTGAAGCCCCCTCTGAACTGTGCATCTCCCATCATCCCCCGCAAGGGGTCAAGGAAATTGCTCAGAGCACAGAGTGGCCTTGGGAGGCAGCAGACCTGGGCTCAAATCTCAAACTTGCCACTTGCTAGCCCTGAGACCTTGGGAATAGCCTCGAGTTTCAGTTTCCTTACCTGAAAAATGGGCCACCACAGGATTATTGTGAGTCAAAGTCAGATAGTGAAAGTCCCAGCAAGGTTGGTTTCTGACCCAGCCCTGCCCGTCCCTCACCTTCTCCCGTTCTGTTTTTCTGCTGAAATACCTTGAGCAGGTCAGTGCATCAATTTCGTCCTCTTGAAATTCTCCTACAAATGCTGATAATGTTTTTTCACTTCCTGACGCATGATTCTATTTAGAGAAAAATAGGATACTGCAGACTAGGGTCTAAAACAGGCTTTGAAAAATTACAGAAATGCAATTATAAAGGAGGGGGTTCAGGGTACATTTTTTTTTCCATGTGCAGAAAGCTTTCAGCCTCCTGCAATATTCATCAATTTTGGCAAAAACCAATTAAATTTTCCCCTCAGTTTTCATGGTATTTTGCATGTAATAAATCCTTGCTATAGCCAATAGAGGTTGAAATGAATTATAATGGTCAATCTAACTTTGAATGTAATAAAAACAGAGCCCAAGCCAATTTTTCTCACAAAACTGCCTTAACAACCAGAAGGCTATGAAATAAGAGTGTTGAATCTACAAATCTTTGTTCCTTGGAGAATACTGAAAGTGGTTGCAAACCAATTTTATTGCAGCAATGTGTTGGTAAAACCTCATGATTATTTTTTTCTTCCATTATAAGCAAATAGGAATCAGCCATCTATCCCAGACCAATCCGTTACAGTACTTACGGCAGCAGGCCTGGCCTGGAGGATCTCACTGGTCTCAGGCAAACCAGAGACTTACCATGATTTATCCTATACACAAGGTGAAAAAGGAGCTTGGATAAAAATCACTGGACATAGAAAAAGAGCAATTTAGAGCACTTTAGAGAAATTTCTCCATGGAAAAAATAAAATTCTAAGAAAGTAACACGCTGAATAGGAAGATACTGGATGGTTAAGAGTGTGACTTTGGGCTTAGAACTGTGGCCTTGGGTACGTCACTTAACCTCTCTGTTCCTCAATGAATTCCTCATAAAATGAGGTTGCTAATATCACCTACTAATTCTACTTCATGGGGTTGTTTTCAGGACTAAGTTTAAAACAGCGATTCTGAACTTGAGCCCGCATGGGAACCACATGGAGGGCTGGTGAGGGCAGACTGCTGGGCTCCACTCCGGAGGTTCTGAGTCACTAGGCCTAGGGTCGACCTCTAGAATTTGTCAGATAATGTGGATGCTGGCAGACAGGCCACTACACTTTGAGAACTACTGAGTTAATATAAGTGAGGGATTGGAACAACTCCTGGCATATGACCAACAGTAAGTCTGATGTGTTATTTAGGAGATTTGAGCTGGGATTAAAGGGATGAGTAGGAGTTTGCCAGGTAAAGGAAGACATTCCAAGAAAAGGACTCTCTAGGCAAAAGACACAGCATGCTGTGTAAATTGGACATTTGGTATACTTGGTACAGTTGGAGTACGGGATGCCTCGGGGTTGGGGAATGCCAATGGGAAGCTGTGAAGTAGCATGAGAGCATAGCTTGAGTGCCTGGGAGTGCCACAGAGACGCCAGACGATGAGCCGATGAGCCCCTGGAGTGGCAGTTCTTTCTCTGAGGTGTTCCCTCTCTTATGAACAAGCTACTGACAGGCAGGCACGGACATCAGCACGTGCCAGGGCACACAGCAGCATTTAATAAATGATTGTGGGCCAAATGCATGCAAGCAGAAAAGGTAAAGTCTATATAATTTATAAAGGAGCTGAGCAGTTAGCAACTTCCTAACTTAGAAAAGATAGACGACCCTGAGCTCCTAGGCCTAACACGAGATTTCAAGGCAGCTGAGCGGCCGAAACTGCCTCCTTTCATTATTCATCCCGACTCTACAGGGCAAATCCACGCAGCAGTTTTATCTACTGGAAAGCAATTACTGCTGGGCCAGGAGAAAACACGACAAAAGCCTTTGGAAATTTCCTAAAAGCCAGGATATATGAACTCTGGAGAGATTTAATCACCCTTATTGCAGGTGATCCTGAAATGGCAAGCTTAATCTCGTTTCTGTTTTCTGTAAAGAATGATTTGGAGAAGCTTCAGGAACTGGCATCAAGGCGTCTCAGATTTCTAGAGAGACCTCACCATTTAAAAAAATAAATGACGAAATGGTAAATGCTAGCAAAGCTAGAGTGCATTTTAAATGTTTCTATCTTAGAAACCCACGGTCTTAACATAAAATGTGAAGTGTAAATATTCGTGTCTATCACAGGATAACAAAAGAATTGTTTTTATTTTTTTTAAAAAACTAGGCTGGGTGTCAAGGCTCACACCTGTAATCATAGCACATGGGAGGCTGAGGCAGGTGGATTGCTTGACTTCCGGAGTTTGAGACCAGCCTGATTAAGAGCGAGACCCAGTCTCTATTAAAAATAGAAAAAAAATTTTAAAACTAGCTGGGCATCATGGTGGGCACCTGTATAGTCCCAGCTACTCAATAGGCTGAGGCCAGAAGATCACTTGTGCCCAAGAATTTGAGGTGACTTCAAGCTATGATGCCAAGGCATCTACCCAGGGTGACAAGAGTGAGATTCTGTCTCAAAAAAACCCTAAGTTTTTAAGGTAAGCTATGTTGTCAGGCTGTATAGCAAAATTTCTTTCCCTTTCTTCTGTGTGTCTCTGAGACCTTGTATAGCCTCAGCGACAAAAATGCCAACAGTCTAAATGGAAGGCCCTTCACGTCATCAGCCTTGGACCAAGGGGCCTTTCTGACCCCCACTGTGGTAGTCCTTGGCAACAAAACCAAAAATAATTTAACTTGCCTCAGGTATTAGTCAGAGGTGCTACTACTACTGATCCATACATGTCAGGTTACTCACCTTCTTCCTGAATGTGGCTGTCCTGTGTGAGCATGGGTGGCCCAGGGAAGAGCCAGAGGAAGCTGGTAACAGGAGCTAAATGGCCAGGGTCAGACTGGGCTCCGCCTTCACAGAATGAGTCACCCAATCGTGTTAGGCCTCAGTTTCTTCATCTGTACAATGGGGTGGTGATAGTATCGACCTTACAGAGTTGTTAACATAGAATGGGTTAGAGCTTACAAGTCACCCTCTCAGTTGGCAATGACCAGATGCCTCCAGCTGGGCAGCCTCAGAAAACTCACTTAACCTCTCTGGGTCTCAGTTCTCTCAGAGCACCATCCTCTTTGATTCTGTGACTCTGCTGTGAGCCTTCTTTTATAAGAAACAAAGGGACGGAGAGGAGCGATTTTGACCCTGAATTCCTGAGTTATTTCAGTGTCTGAACATTTTATTTGCTTGAAAAGCTTGATTGGTTCATGACCATTTGCACACAGCAAGGGTTTATTTGTCAAACATCCTTTTTTAGACAGTACATCAGTATTGAGGCCTAATTCCTACTGCTAGATAGTTCTGGTCCAAAAGCTTTATGGAAATTGCTGCAGAACAGCAGCCTTTGTGGTTGAAGGGTAGAGACAAAATCACCTTTCTCCTTCCCATTAGCGGGAGAGGTGGTAGAGTGCAGAGACGAATCCCACAGACGGCACAGTCACGCCCACCCCTGCTAGTTGTGGCTGTTTGTTATTGAGTTTTCCTGAACCTAAACCTCCTTATATATAAAGTGAGGCATTAACAATACCAACTTCACTAAGTTGTAGTAAAGGTTGGGGTCTTTTTAGTTAAAACGTTGTCTACCATGTGCAATAAAAGTGAGCAGAAACACAAGGAAATATAAAACGTTAAGCCAACATCATTCCTGTGATATAAATACCCAAGACCCTCAGTGTGTAAGTCTCCCTCACTTGCAATTGACATTGCACTGATCCATTTAATTTAGTTTTATGTTCAGAGTAGGTCAGTGAAGGCAAATAATAGCAAAATAGCAATGCCTGGCTTTCCTAAAGGCTCTACAATTTAGATCCTCACAATTTATAAGCAATTTCCCAGGCATTGTCTCTCATATCCAACAGCCCAAATGTCTTCAGACAAGAAAATCAACCCTCGTTTCCAGAGGTGGTGAGGGGCAGAGCAGGAAATAGAATGCGGTTTTCTTGACCGTCTGTCCCTTGCAGAAGGCCACATCCTTCTCTGCAGCCCCTCAGTTCCAGCCACTCCTGTGATGGAAGCAGGGCTGGTGTTGTCACCGGCATTTGTTAGATGAGGAAGTCAGTGCTTTGAGAAGCTGGGTGACTTTCCCGATGTCACGTGGCTGGGGAGGGGCAGACGTAACTGTCTAGTGACATAAGTAAGAAGTAAGCACATCAAAACAACATTAATAGGTGTCATGATCCTTTTAAAATGAATTATAAGATGATGTTAGGTCCCAGAGAAAAAAGAAAATAATTGTGTGGAGACGTGTGTGTGTGTGTGTGTGTGTGTTATCCAGAGACGGTTTCCCAGAAGCCTCTTGGAAGAAAATTAGACAGTGGGGAAGCCACAGAGGCTCCAGATAGTTTTGCCAGTATGGAGGAAATCCTCTATGCCTTGAGTTCAGTGTCTTACTTCTGGAAGATTCACTCATTTGTACAATTAATAGTTCTTAACTGGGGATCCACTATGTGTGGAGCTCTCGAATAGCTTGAGGTCCCCATAAACCCTGACCTCAGGGTGTCTCCTGGCAGTTGGAAATACATAAATGGAATTCAGGAGTGAACTGGAGGCAGTGTGTGAGTAACAGGGGAAGGTGCTGGGGTGGGAGAAGTCACACCACGGAGGAGAGGGTGGTGAGCAGCGCCGAGGACTGGCCCTGGAGTCCGGCATCCGAGAGATGGACAGTAGCGCAAGGCCAGCAAAGACGAGAAAGCAAAATTCAAACGCTGCAGAGGACAATCAGGAAAGAGAATGGAAATGCACCTGAAACTGACACTAGATTGTCGCAGAGGAGCGAGGGGAGGCGAGGACTCTGAGTTAACTCAGGAGACACCGGGGCTGTAATGAGCACAGTTTGAAGGGGGCGCAGGGGAAGGAAGGCGGGGGCTGCTGTCTGAGGGTCATGCGGGGTGAAGAAGGGAAGCCTCTGGGATCCAGGCCTGCCAGGAAGCTCAGCCAGGAAGGAAACGGAGAACCTGGGGCCGCCGAGGCTTAGGGAGGGCTGAGGCTACACGTGAGGTAGGGTTGTTTGGGTTTTATTTTAAGAGTGTAAGACACTGGGGTTTATTTTTAACTTAGAGGAAGGAGCCAATGAAGGGGAAAACATCAGGCCTTAAAGGTGAGCAAGGAGCCACAGAAAAAGGGCTCCAAGGACTTCCGCAGATGTCAGAGACGGAGGGACTCTTTTTGCAGTTGGGAGTAGTGTTCTGGTATTATTGCAAATAGCAAAAATTAACCACTTTATTGCAGAATGAAGCAACTCAGACAAAATGAGGGGAGTCAATCGACTCCATAACTGAAACCTCTAAAGATGATCTGGCTTTAAGGGCATTGGGACTTGATCCATTTCTCAGCCCTGCATTTCCGCCTGGCCTCCCCCCTGGGCATGGACCCGCCCAGGAGGCATTTTCTTCTGAGTAATATTCTCAGAACTAACTCTGCCTGTCCAGATGGGATCGTAGCCCTACTCCTGACCAAGGATTTGACTGAGAGGAAAGAAGGGCTGGTTGGCTTGGTCTGGTTTCATGCCCATCCCTGAGAGAAACGTGAGACCAGCCTCTGAAGCCACGTGGACCGAGAAGGAGGAGCTTGGCTGGAAAGTGGGGTGCTGCTCACACACATTTGGGGCAGAGAGCTCAGTCAGGGAAGAGCACACAGACAAGGGGGTGTCCACTACCACTTGTGACAAGGATATCAGAATACTTTGGAGGAAGGGACACTGAGGAACTCCAGGCTAGTGGCCCCTGTTCTGTGTGGGAGGTAGGAGGCCTGACCTAGCAATGCTCAGCAAGAATTGTGGCCACCACCAGGGTCCCCCCACTTGTCTACACTGCCATCTGCACTTGTCCTTCCTCATTTCCCCAGAGGGAGGAGGAAGGAAGGTCGACAGGCTGACCAGGGGAATCCCACCGTCCTACTCAGGGAGAAATACCTGCAGGTGTGATAAGAGAGAGCCTAGCTAAGACAAGTTAAGCCCTGCCTATCTGAGAAAATAGCTCTCGATTCATCACTTATGAAAAGCAAGGCCCAGTAAAGATTCCTAAGGAGTAAGCTCAGCTCACGGGAAATGCTGAGAAAAGCCGGTTTCCTCTCCGTGAGGCTCCCTATTTTTATCACTTACCTCAACTCTCCTCCAAACAGGAATGGTTGGGCCCAATGTCACTGTTGGAGAGAGACGCGGTTGAGAGTCTGGGAGAGGGGGGAGGTGGGGTGCGGAGGGAGGAGGCTGCCTGCCCAGCTTTCTGAACAAGGATGATGAATGGGTGTGTGGACACTCTGAGAGCCTTTATCTTCAGAACACATTTCAGAAAAGAAAAAGCAAAGAAAGCTGATTATGAGGGACATGGATTTGCTGTAACCAAGGAAGGGACCTGGGGAGAGAAGCAAAGGCCACAAGCCCGGCTCTTCAGAGTCTGAGTGCCTCAGAGCTCAGGAGTCAGGATTCCTTGGGTTTTTTTCTAGACAGTCTCACTATCTTGTCCTCAGTAGAGTGCCATGGAGTCACATCTCACAGCAACCTCAAACTCTTGGGCTTAAGTGACTGTCTTGCCTCAGCCTCACAAGTAGCTGGGACTACAGGCACCTGCCAAAATGCCTAGCTATTTTTTGTTCAGTTGTCAATGTTGTTTTTAGCTGGCCCGGGCCAGGTTCAAACCCGCCAGCCTCAGTGTATGTGGCCAGACGCCCTACCCACTGAGCTACAGACGCTGCTGTGGGAAGGCAAGGGTCTTGATGGGCTCATCTTGATGTCCCTAGAACCCAGCATGGTGCCTGGCAGAGAGTTCACACTCACAACACATTTATTGGTTGGATTCTCGCTTGCTGGAAGATGGCTTCGATCCGGTGAACCAGGAAGGTCAAGAGTGAGCTGGTCTCTGCAGGAGGCTGAGGGAGGAGGCCCCAGGCTGGCTCCTGGAGTGAAGGCTGTCTCTTTGACAGTGTTAACAAACACCCCAGAGCCGCGGGAGCCCCTGCTGACAGGGATCACACTTCCTGTGGGATTACAGCCAGTCAGTCTGTAGGAGCAGTCTGGGGGGCTTTGCTGACTCATCCACTAACCCCTCTGGGGAGAAGCCCATGTGAGCATTCCCTGGCAGCAGCACTGTGTAGACAGGCCACAGTCCTGCTGGGAAGAGTTGGGTCCCTGTCCACTTCGGAGCTTGGTCCACTGAACAAAAACTGAGCCCCTCTGACATCCACAAACTCTGTCAATAAACAAATCCAGCCAAGATCCCTGTCCTTGGAGAGCTTACATTTTAGTTGGGAGAGAACAGATAATAAATAACTTAAGGAAAATATGTACTGTGTTCAATGGTGTTAAGTCTTCGATATAAAAAATAAAACAAGGAGAGTTGGTGTGGGAATTATGGTTTTTAACAGGGTACCCAGGGAAAACCTCCTTGGGAAGGCGACACGCTGGATGGAAGAGGCAAGGAAGTGAGTGAGCAGGTGGGAATCTGGGAAGATTTAGAGTAGAGGGAGTGGCCTGTGCAAGTGTCTGGAGCAGGGGTGTGCCCAGCACATGGAGAATAAAGAGGGAGTCCCAGTGGCAACCACAGAGTGAGCGGGGAGAGGGCAGCCCGGCAGGGTAGGGACACAGCGGGGGCCACGTCTTGCTGGCCTTTGCATGGAAGGAGATGGGAACTCATCACAGAGTTTTGTTTGGAGCACTGTTGGGATTTGACTTCTTTTATGTATATAATAAGTTTGTATGGCTTTTTCTTTTAAATTTTGCTTTGAATCATCTTAGTTTGAAGTTTTTCTTTTCTTTCTTTATTATTGTTATTTTTTTGCAGAGACAGAGTCTCACTTTATTTTCCTCAGTAGAGTGATATGGTGTCAAAGCTCACAGCAACCTCCAACTCCTGGGCTCAGGCGATTCTCTTGCCTCAGCCTCCCGAGCAGCTGGGACCACAGGTGCCCGCCATGACATCCAGCTATTTTCTTGTTGCAGTTTGGCTGGGGCTGGGTTTGAGCCTGCCACCCTCAGTATATGGGGCCGGCACCCTACTCACTGAGCCATAGGCGCCGCCCCTATTTTCTTTTATTTATTTTTTTATTGAGACAGAGTCTCACTTTGTGGCCCTCAGTAGAGTGCTGTTGCATCATAGCTCACAGCAACCTCCAACTCCTGGGCTTAGAAGATTTTCTTGCTTCAGCCTCCCAAATAGCCGGGAATACTAGTGCCCACCACAATGCCCAGCTTTTTTTTGGTAGAGACAGGGTCTCACTCTGGCTCTGGCTCAGGCTGGTCTCAAACCTCTGAGCTCAGGACAATCCACCCACCTCAGCCTCCCAGAGTGCTAGGATTACAGGCGTGAGCCACCATGCCCAGCCTGGAATTTGTTTTATTGACACATCCTAATCCTACTGACATATTTTTTTTAATTTCAGATTAATATGAGGGTACAAATGTTTAGGTTACATTGTTTTCATTTCTAAGGTAAAGTTCAAGTTGTAGTTGAGCCCTTCACCCAGGAGACCTGACCTGTTTTTAACGAGATCACTCTGGGCAGTGTAGAGGGGCCCAGGTGAGAAGCGGGGAGACCCTTGGGAGGTGACTGTGATGATGTGGTTAGAGGTGGTGCCAGAGGATGTGGTGAGAAATGATTCCGTTTCAGACCTAGTCAGAAGGTAGAGCGGCCAGGACTTACTAGGTTGGGTGTGAGCTGTGGGTAAAGAGAGGAGTCAGGGCTGCTACCCAGGTTTTCATCTGAGGGACCAGAAGGGTGTGACTGCTCCTAGTGGTCTTTCTGGCAAGCTCCCCCTTCCTATACCTCATGGGTCTAAATCAGGGGCTTCTTACAGCTTGGCAGATCCCTGCTCCCGACACCGGTGGCCATCAGCAGAGGCCTCTGAGAACATCTGGATATGGTCCCTGCTTCTCAGGGGTTTAGTCAGCTGAGGGAGACATCGGCCTCCAGCTAACCTTACCATTGTAGGACTTGGAAACATCAGTTTTAGAAGAGAACCACAAACAGAGAGCCATTATCATAATGCTTTGTATATTTCGAAATTACTGAAAGAGTCAATTTTGCATGTTTTCACTGCAAAAAAAATAATGAATAAGAATGTCAGGTTACGGACCTGCTAATTAGCCTGATTGAACCGTTCCGCACTGTAAACATACATCAAAACATCACAATGGACTCCATAAATATATACCTGGTATTTGCCAATTAAAAATTAAATTAAAAACCAACAAATGCCCCTGCAGAGCCATGAGGTCATAGAAAGAGTAGGTACTGCTGAGCCTCGGGACTGGGGACTTGGCAGCCAGGTGGTGACGTCTGAGCTGCTTGGTTAGAGGGTGGTAAATTTCAGCAAAAAAGGAAAGAGGGAACAGCATGAAATCTACCAAAATGCAGGGTGGTTTTAGACAAGCGCTCTGGCCACAGACACTGAGGGGAATTTCATGGTACTGAGCAAATTAGGAAGTGAGCCAGGGCCACGTTGTGGAGGGAGAGAAGTGGTGTTCCCTTTACACTGTTCTGCCAGTGTAGGGGGAATGAGCATTCGCTCCCCCGAGGCTGGAGTTGACTCACTCCCATGCAGGTGTTCTTACATGGGTATCCTCCAAAGAAACATAGTCTGTGACAGCCGGGCCATGCAGGTTTCTCTAACAGGCTTTCTGGAGGAAATTTACAGACTTTTCCATCTAACTAAATCAGTGGACGCTTTGGGAGCTAGAAGGCAAGTCCCAGCTTGGGCAGAAACACAGGAGGGAAGGCTCTCATGGGGGGAAATGGAGCCGTGTCAGCAGGTGGGAAAGGCAGGGAAGGGGATCTGACCCCCTACCACGACCAGTTCCTGCCCTGCTCACCCCAGAATCCTCTTCTCTCTGGAAGAGTTGAAACCTGGGTGAGACCCACTCGCTCATCCGACATGCAAAGGCCTCTGAGACTTAAAGAATGGCCCCATTCAGAAACTTAATATTTCATTAAAGATTTACTCTTTTAAATAGAAAAGAAAAAAAGGAAAAGAATATGGACACTCTTTTGAGGAAGCATTGCAGCCAGGTTGAAAGAACTCTCCAGATCCAGCTGAGAACACTCCATTCTGATGTCACCTGAGTAGCTGGGGGGCCCTCGGCACAACAGCTCACTCCGTCTGTGGGGTTTCTCAACACACTGCCCATTCCAAACCTTGCAGAGTTTTTAAATCTGTCTTCTCCCAGGTTTCTCTCAGACCGGCTGAATCAGAATCTCTGGCAGTGGGACCAGAACCTGCATCTTCCAGGCTTCCTGTGACACTGGGCAGTGCCACTTGCCAAGCAGTTCCATCCCACCAGTGTCTGGAACCAGTTAGAGTTGCACTTTGTGTCCCCTTTGTGGTCAGGTGGGGCCCCTGAATGGTTCAGGCCACTGAATTGGAAGTAGTAGAAGGGACCGAGGTGACTTCCTGGTGGGAACTTGGAATCTCCATGGAGAGACTGTCCCAAGCTGTCTTTCCTACTGTCACTGCAATGAGCTGCTTTGGTATCCCTGGGTGACCCCAAGGAGAAGAGTCTTCTCCATCTCAACCTTTTTGGCTCTGTAAGCAGGTTATCAGTGGTAAACCTTGGACAAGATGCTAACTGGGCATCCGATGGATAAAGCCCCTGTCGGGTCTTTTTGAGAGCAGCTCTTACAAAATGGGATGTGTAAAGAGATCAGATTGTAAGGGGCACATAACCTGGGCTGGAGGTGCACAGAGCTCTCAGAGCACAGCTATAGGGGGAAGCGAAGAGCTGGCACATTCCCCAAGACTCGCCTCCCACTGGGCTAAGGCCAAGGCAGCCCCTAGAATTTCTAGCATTTCAGCTTTTCCTGGCCCAAGAATTTTTACATAAATGGGCAGGTAATCTGCTTCAGAAGTTTGTATCATGGATAAAGACTGTCCCTTAGGGCGGTGCCTGTGGCTCAAAGAAGGAAGGCACTGGCCCCATATGCCAGAGGTGGCGGGTTCAAACTCAGCCCCAGCCAAAAACTACAAAAAAAAAAAAAAAAGACTATCCCTTAAACTGCCTGAAAACTCTTTTGTGGCTCTGAGGACTGAGTTCCTTAGCATTGCAATTTGGGTCACTTCAATTCACTTTAAAGGGAGAATAACCATCCTGCTTTGGCCAGAACTATCTTGGGTTTTGCATTGAAAGTCTGGCATCCCAGGAAATGGGACAAGTTGAGACAGTTGGTCACCCTACAGGCCACCTTGTTTCTTTCCAATAACATCACTGTGAAGATAAACTCTCCCCACCCCACCCTGATAGTTGGCAAAGTTTGATCCCGAGCTCTTCCCGCGTGCTCTGGCTCAAGTCAGGAAAAAATAAACCCTCAACAGCTTCTGCTCTACAGAGAGAGGTTTACGGATTTCAATATCCTAGCCAAAGAGAAAAAATTATTCTCAGCTTGATTTTTTTGCCAGCTTGATAGGCATCGGCAGAGATGGGTGGCTTCCAACAGCGTTTTTCGCCCCTGAGCTGGTTTTGAACCTCGCAGCTCTGCCACTTGACGGCATCCAGGTTTCCAGACGCTGGCAGGGATGCCACAGTCTGTCACCATCCAGGCTGCTTTGACTTTGCCTGTTCTGACAACTAGACAAGATGTCTTTTGAAGGGTATTTAATATAATACTTGGTGGTTTGTTTTCAAGATAGACGAGCCCCAGAGTAGATTTGGTTCTGGAAAAGTTGAACACCGGAGATCGGTCTGTATACTCCTTGAGGAGTCGGTTTAAGGAACTGTAGAGACACCTTTTTGTTCTGTAATTAAAGAAATGCAACGGCCTTTGGCTGAAATGGATAATGCAGAATTGAACAGGAGCTTGTTGGAAAATGGCTGCATTAAGTGCCTTGCTAGTTAAAGTTGACAGAGCCTTTGCTGTGCTGCTACCTTGTAAGGTTATTGTGAAGTGACTAAAAAGGTTACCTTTAACATTAACAAAATACCTCTGACATGGACTGTTTGCCTGAACGCCCCCTGCTCTCCCACCTGGTAGAGCAGAGAGGGGTTTGGGGAAGACCAGATTCTCCCAGCTTTATCATCCTCCTCCCTCCGTCAGCTCTCAAAAAGCCCTGGGTCCCCAACTGAACATTGTTCTAAGAACGATAAGGAAGATACTGTACAGAAGGAAAAAGAAACACAACTTCCAGGGAGACAGACTTAGGAAGAAAAGAGAGAATGGCAAATGAAATGGATAGAAAGGAAGGAACGGAAGTGAGGGGGGAAGGAGGGTCGTGTGGGAGGAAGCGTCAGCAGGTGCCAGCAAATACAGTCTCGGATGTGTTGGGACAGGCTTCTTGTTTCACATATTTGCTCCGACACGGGAAGAATAACATGAGAAATTGTACCATTTCTTCTATGAGATTAATGTCCATCTTCTGCAGAAAACTTCCATCATGTGAAAACTCCCTTGGCAGGCAGGGGTGGTGACATGGTCATGGTGTCATCAGGCACATCTTACTCTGCTGGTGGCAGGGGATGGTGCCGAAGGTGAGGTGGCATCCTGGAGGCTGACGGCACAGGAATAAGTGTGAGATAGAGCAGACGTTATCTGTGCTACTTCAACACGTTTCCAACAGCTGACCTGGCGGGAAGGAAAAGAAAACAAGGAAGACTAAATTTGTTTGAATTGGACTTTCCTCCTAATCAGCCTCCTTGTGAATCTAATCTCAGTAAGATTTGTGCAAGCAGCTCTCACCTTCATGGCTTTTATTTCTGTAAGGCTCTGGCTTTTCCTGCCAACACTAATGCACCAGACAGCTTGCCTTCCGGGCTTTCTAAGTCCTGGGCTTTGAGAGAGACGCCAGTGTCCTGAGGAAGCTCAGAGATGGCAATGGTAAGAAAAATGCCACCCTGGGACTCTCATATGGCTCCAATAAGCCACATCACTCTATGTCCCCAGCGCCCCTCTCCTCAGCTCTAAAAATGCCTCACTGGCCCACGTGGCCTCCAGAGCCTTTTAGATCTTTAAGTCTATTAGTCTAGAAAGCAGGTTTATCAGAAAAGGAACAAGTTGTGTTCTCTTTTAGAAAAAAGGAGAATTGGATTGGATGGAAGTAAAAGAAAAGCATCTAAGATAAAGATGTTGTCTAAAATAAAAGTTGATTATTTTGGTGCACTTTCCTGACAAGCATGCTTCAGAAACAGCCCCCAAATTGGACAAGAAGTCAGATATGGTTCAGCTACCTGAGTTGGGAGATAGGAGGGAAAAAGAAATTTTAGTAAAAGAAGATTTTATAAAAAAATATTTTTGATAAGACCAGGAAATGAAGTTTAATTTGTGCAATAATTTTTTAAATGAGCATAACATAAATTCTTGAAATCTTTCAGAATGTTAGACTCTTTCCAAAATTTATTCTCAAAGCAATGATTTTCTTAGGACTAGCTAATTAAATATATCTACAAATTAAAGTGAGCATTTTCTAGTCCATGTATTTGCTTTATTCTGAACATTGAATTTCAATTTTTAAATGTAGTTTTTCTGATTATAGAATCATTAAAAATATACTCACTCCTTTAGAAGAGATTATATGGCTGTTCTTACTGTCTCCAACCTTCTAACCAATGGATAGTTCAAATGATTTAACCATCATTGTCAATATCAATGTCAAATTAGATCAATTTACTCATTAGGCCCAGGGCATTGGTTAAAGTAACCTTAGCTCTGGGAGGAAATCTACCAACTCTCTTACCAAATTGAGGTCAGATCTTCTAAGGCTCTCTTACAAAATAATGGTGGCTCCCACTAGTTATGGAGTAAATGCGAGAGGTCTCAAAGGCAAGAGGAATCTCTGAGGAATCAGACCCGGCTTCTCTTCCATGTCAGGTCTTCGTCCTTTTCTGACCTTGGAGGATCTAAGCTTGATTATTCCAAGAAAGCCAGCAAGCTCCATGAAACCACAAGTTCCACAAAACTACAAATTTGTCTTAAAATGGAAATCTGTGTGTTATAGGAGGTTGGCTGGGACAAGGCAGATGTAACTGGGGGTGGTGGTGAATGATGTAAGGCTGAGGTCCTAGAGGTCCAAAGGGGTGGAGCTGAGTGGGCACTGACATAGCCTAGAGCCAGAAAACAGGGATTGAACACCCTGGCCTTCTAGGGATTATCTAAGGCCAAGTCAGGGACTGATACTTGTGCTTGAATGCTAGGGAGTGAGCACAGAGCTAGAAAAAGAGATAAGCCCAAAGGTTAGACTCAACCTGGGGATAGAACTGAGATCAAGAGCAAGTGGGGAACTAAGCAGGGGATGAAATAGGGCTTCACACTCTCAGCTGAAAATGTAGAGTCCTGTCTTTTAATCCAGGATATGGCATTTTCTGTCAGCTAGTATTTTAAAACTTCTTTGATGACTGCACACTTCCCACTCTATAGCTGTAGGGAAAGACCCGTAGCCATGTCCCCATTATCCAATTGCAGTCAATGAGTTTTAAGATTGAGTCTCAATTTTGAATATAGTTTAAAATTAAAATAGAAAGTAAATTTACTGAACAGATCTAGATACACCAATTTAGAAGGAAAAAGATATAGATTTTTCTGCTGTTAACAATATAGACATATTTAAGAAGTAGAGGAAATCTTGACACCATTAAGATGAATGAGTGTTTTAGACCAAGCAAACTGAAGCCTGAAAAAGGTATGAATGAACAGAAAACTCTTAGATCTGTGCAGGACAAGGACCCAATTTTTAAATCATTATAGATAAAAAACGTTAGAGAGTTTCCTTGGAGAAGAATAAATTCGAGTCTAAATTAAATGGTGAAGAAAACTCACCTCCTATTTGTTCTTGTGCTTTATCTTGCTTGTTCGTGTTCCTTTGTTAATTTGAAGAACATTTGAGTTCTGTTTGTACTGAACCTCGTTTTTGTAGAAAAGACATAAATGACTTACAGTCAAGGTGTCACTCTGCCCTCTAGTCAATTTGCTCACGAAGCTGGAGGGAGGCATCTCGGCTCCCCTGGCAACTGTTAATTTCAGTACTGGTCTGGCAACCAGTGCGGGGAACACAGCAAACCCAACAAAAAACAGAGGAAGTGGAATGCTGTATCTGGAGTTATCCCTATTTTAAAAATTGTTTTGAAATGAGATTTTTTTAAAATTAATTAATTAATTTTTTTTTTAAATTTTATTGAATGGTAACTATGTACATTAATGCACTTCTGGGGTACAGTGTGGGGTTTTTGCATGCAATCCAAAATACTTCCATCAAACTCATCAACACAGCCTTCATGTCATTTTCTCAGTTATAGTTTTAAAACATTCTGATTCTACTCTTAGAGAGTTTCACTTGTACCCCTGTAAGATAGACCTCAAAAATAGTCCCTCCAATCCCCCTCCCTCCACCCATTTCCCCCTCTCTTCTCCCTCCCCTCTCCTTGAAATGAGATTTGAGCAAAGCCTCTAACAGGAACAAACAGCAGAATTGGGTTCAAAGTTTCTTGAAGGTTGAAGGAGGATAGCCCTGGGACTGTGAGAGTCCTGTCAAAGGGCAACGGGCCATATAACCATGGCAAAGAGCAGTGTAGACACAGAGGTCCTGCTTCTCTAGAAAGAAGGACTCCTTAGATGTCTTAATAATATTCCAGCACCCCGTGTCCCAACACTCTGTGGCCTTGAGCTGACGCCCTTCCGTCTGCCCTCTTGCGAAGTTGTGGTGCATCCCAGCTACATCCTCCCGATGCAAGTGTGAGTTGCATGATGGGCTTTTCCCGGCGAAGGCCAAAGTAGAGGAAATCAAGGTAAACTGCAAACGCCATTTGAGCGAGTGGCCATGGAAGTCCTTATGCCCATTCACATTCCTCGCAGCACAAGACCCAAGAGCGGACTCCATGAGCCTCACATCCTATGGGCAGCTGCCCTCACAGTTCATATCCTCTCCAGCATCTGCTCCCACTGGACAGCAAATCCCCCGACAAGCCCATACGAGTCAGAGCTCAGTGTCCAACCCTTTGCACCCCAGCCTCTGTCTTTGCTGAGTCTGGCTTTTCACTTCAGAAGCGTGTAGTGATTAAAGGGTCTTAATCCTCTCAGCCTTGGGGACTTGGGCACACTGGCAGGTGAGAGAGATCGGGCTGGTCTGGTGATGTGTTCTGGTAGGTTCCTCCTCCTCTGTCTATCAGGAGTGTCCAACCTGTGGTCTGTGGGCCACATGCAGATCTTGTGAGGACTTTTTTGGCTTATTTGTGGTGTCAGATATCACAAAAAGTAAGCACAGACCTTCTTTTTTTTTCCTAATTTTTTTTTTTTAGTGTTTGTGTATTTAATCATGGCCCAAGACAACTCTTATTCTTCTAATGTGTGGCAGAGGAAAATAAAGGTGGGACAGCCCTGCTGGATGTTGTACTGAGGGCTGCAGTTCCACAGCTTGGTGCCCAGTAAGTTATTTCTGAAGGTCGATGATCTGACACTACAGCGCAGTAGTGGGGTCCAGGTGCTGCACCCAGGTCTTTATAAATTCTCCCTGTGTCCCACTCACTTGGCTTAGAGAGTTCCCCTGTTCCCTCCTGTGCCTGGACATGTCAATGCAGTCAGTGCAGGCCAGCTGCGGCTGCAGGCAAAGGGGACCAGCCTTCTAGAAGCTTTTCTCTCTGCAGAGCTCCCTGGTACAACTATTCCTGAGCCTCCTCACCTTGCCATGACCTTGGCTGCCTTGGCTGCTCTGCCTTCCCTCCAACAAGGAGTCATCAGGGGAACAAGCCAGTCTGAGTCTCCCAGCCGCTCTTGCTTCTCCAGTCCCCGCCACTACTGCATTCTTAAAACCAGACATCCCCTCCCCCAGCCCACGTACAGAAAGAGACCTATCTGTGGCAGTGGTTCTCCAAATATGGTCCCGAATCGGCAGCACTTATATCCTCTGGGGACCTGTGAGAGAGGCAAATTCTAAGGCCCCATCCCAGATCTAATGAGTCAGAAGTACCAGGACTGGGGCGTCACACTTCGTGTTTAACAAGCCTGCCAGGTGATTTGGATCTTTGCCAAGGTCTGATAATTTGTGTTTCTAGCAGTTTCCCAGCTAATGCTGATGCTGTTAATCTCAGTACCACATAGGGAGAACTGTTTATGTGCGCAGCGAGATGATTATTCTATACAAGGGGTTGATAAACTACAGTCAGTTGTCCAAATACAGCCCGGCATCTGTTTAATAAATAAAGTTTTATTGGAACACAGCCACACCCATTCATTTACATTTCATCCCTGGCTGCCTTCTTGCTGCGATGGCAGAGTTGAATAGTTGTGACAGTGACCATATGTCTTGCAAAGCAGAAAATATTTTTAGAAAAAAATTTGTTGATCCCTGCTTACACAGACATATCCTCTTTGAGACAAATGACACACCACCTTGCCAAACGCAGTTTAGTCAAAGTCAATAATAAGACACGATAGTGAACTGGGCACTTGCATATTTTTTCTGCCTAGAAATTAAGGGGATTTTTCTAAACCTGTGAAATCAGCTCTCATTGAGATCAGAAGTAGAAACTTGTTAGCAGTGTGCACTAGGCCTCGCCCAGGTCTGAGGGTTAGACCAGTAGCAAAATTTGCAGGTGCACAGGAGTAGAGGACAGAAACGCTGGACTGCTGGTTATGCACAGAAAAAGGCTAATTTTTAGTAGTCTGAGCATTCCTTGATTTAAATAAAGCATCGATTCTTTTAAGGTAGCAGCACACTCATAACTTCTTCAGATCAGCACGCCTCTGAAATGAACGGTTTTACAGCAAAGGCATATTTGATTCGACTCTTAAAAGTGGGAAGGGTATTTGAACTCTTTCCCTTATAGCAGCAAAGAAACTGCATTTTTCTCTGTTGACTGTCTCTACAGTGATTGAATATGTGTCCTCCAGCTCCCCAGCTGCAAGTATGCCCAGAACAAGAGCAATCTGTAAATGTCTAAAGCTAGAGAATGTCCTTAGGTCAGACCCACAGTCCCGGGCGTGCTCCAGTCTCTGATAGTCTTCCGGGGGGGTCAGGGGGGTGGGGGTGGGAGAAGCATATTCTCCAGCTTGAAAGAGGATATTTTCACCTTTTCTTAAGAAATACAGAAAATGGGAATAGCCATTCTGAAAGAGCAGCGCCCAAATCTGATATAATAAATTTCTGACAAGGTGTAGAGACACTTAATCAATGTTACTTTCATTTGTTCCCCTGGACTGTTGGTAAAACTTCTCCTTTTATGTTTCAAGATTCTTTTTATCATCTTGGAACATTTATCAGAGCTCAGAAGAGAGAGGCTCTTTGGCTGCAAATTGTGCTGCTTTAAAAGAGCTGCAAGAACCTCTCTAATTCGAGGAAAGTGCTTCATTTATTCCTCTCTGCTGAGTAGCTGTCTGAATTTGCTTCTTCCTGGGTTTAATGCCTCTGTCTGAGCGCGATGTGGGAGGAGAAACGTGGGCCAGAGGACAATGATTGAAGTCCTACGGGGGAAGAAAAGCTAAGTTTACTGATGATTCTCACAGAACAGGGTTCCAGGCCTGCTCAGACCTTAACCAGGCAGACACTTTTACTCCAGAGTTCCCAGAGAATAAAGTGACCAGAGAGAAGGCAGAGAGTGAAGGCACAGGGCAGAAGATGAAGAACTCCACAGAGATAATTGTCATTGACTAATATCTCAGCTTTGATAGTTTGCAGAGGCCCAAAACTCATGGATCATTAAAAGAAGAATCTTTGTGATCCCCCCAAATAAAAACACATTATCGACAGCTGTTTTGTTATTCAGGGCTGTGTGTCCCCTGCCCAGATAAGAAAGAAATCAATTAGTTTAGAGAAAGAACCGAAGTGTTGGTGTGCAGCATGAATTCTCCTTCAGGTCTCTGCTCACATTTGGCTCCGCAGAGAGGACTCCCCCACCCTCTGACGTTCCCCTCTCTCGAGCCCCCCTCCTACTCTGACCCACTCACTAGAATATCATCTGAAATTCTATGGGGTATTTATCAGATTACTTGTTTATTGCCAGTCTCTCCAGCAGGAACAAAAACCATCTTTGCCTTATTTCTTGCTATATCCTTGAGGGTTAGAGCAGGGTCTGACAGGCACCCAGCAAATGAGTGTTTGATGAAGAAATGAGTAAACTCTCCCCCAAACAATTTTTTAAACATATTCTGGCTAGAATTTGTGTCCCATTGTAAAAGGGAGGCATGAGACTAACCTGATTCAGTATCTCTTATTTTAGAAAGACTTATTTTTCCAGGCTGATGGTTACCATTCCTTTGCTTACTTTTGATCTTTATTTCTTTTATTCCTGGACTTAACGTGCTGGTTCAGTCAATACAATATTGAACATAGTCATAAAAACAGGCATCTTTTTCTTGTCCCCTCTTTCAAAGGGAAAGCTGTCAACATTTCACTAATAAGTGTAATATTTGCTGTTGGGTTTTTGATATACCCTTATCGGATTGGGGAAATTCCCTTCTATTCCTAGTTTGCTAAGATTTTTTTTTAAAGGATATATGAATGTTCATATAAGCAAATACTTTCACTAAACCTATTGGAATGATCATAGGATTTTTTTTCTTATATTATCAAATGTTAAATCATCCTTATATTCCTGATGTAAATCCAACTGGGCGGTGAGATATTATCTTTCTGTCTTTTGCTGGACTTAATTTGCTAATATTTTGCTCTTGACATCCACTATGCTCATGAGTGAGATTGGCCAGTACTTTTCCTCTCCATACCATCCCTGTCTAGTATTCCTATCAAGGTTATGGTGGGCTCATAAGATGAAGTTGGGCTCCTCCTTCTATTTTCTGGAAGTTTGTGTGGGATGGCTGTTATTTCTCCCCCTAATATGTGCCAGAATGCAGTTATGAAACCACCTAGGCTTCGAGTTTTCCTGTGCTGCTGTCCTATTTCAGAGCTTGAGGGAATTCAGAGCTTGGCCCAGTCCCTTCAAGGGCTGGTTTACTTCCAATCACCCTCACTTTTGCAATTTAGCCTCTCAGAATCCCAAGCAAATGTGTAGGGGTTCATACAGGCCCCTGCCATCATCTAGAACTCAGACGTTGTCCTTTAAACCCAGGTAGAATGTCAAAAGGGATGTTAAGCTTGTCAACTTTCTCCTTCGAGAAGCAGCAGAAGCCCCTGGCCCCCATCTCTCGCCCCCTGTAGAAAGCAGCTTCCCCGTCTGAGCTCACTGATGTGGGTTTCCACTTCCTCTGGGATCCTGGCTCATGATGCTACACTGACCCACTCCGAGAGGCACTGTCCAGTTTCTGGTTCTAAAATTTTCTGTTGCAAGCTTGTCTGAACTACCTAGTCCACTATTATCAGTCAGTGGTTTATTTTTGGTTTTTTCCACACACACAAAAAGCAAAGTAGAACCTGTACACCCAGGTGATGCCTTTCAGAACAGTCGGTTGCGATGGGCCACCTTTTTACTCCAAGGACGCTGCCTTCCCTGAGCCACTGGTTGGCTCTTCCATTGACCTTGTCTTTGGAGCCAGGCTTGATCTACACCCTCTTATTTAAACCAATTCAAAAGGAGTTCTTCAGTGCCCCATGCAAGGTCCTAAGAATACAGAGCGGGTGACAGAGGGCTTCACGATCTACTGCAGAGATGGACACTAGACAGAAAAATTATAGCCAGCGTAGGTATTACTCCAGAGACAGGAGCCGAGGGTGCTTACCTTACACAGAGAGGATAGACAGAACAACGAATTTTGCCTAGAAGAGCTGGTCAACAGTGAGCCCAAGTCTGGGCTCTGGGGGAGAGCAGAAATTTAGCAGTGAAGGAAAGAAGGAGTGGTCATTCCAGAGAGAGGGAGCAGGAAGCTCGGGTGGGGGGGGGGAACAGGGGCAGGCTGAGAGGCAGGGTGGCTCCTGGCAAAGGAGGTGACACACCTGTGAGGCAATGCACCTGTCAGATGACACACCTGAGAGGTGACGCATGTGTGTGAAAATGCCGACTGTAGTCCCACTCAGCTGGTCAGGTTGTTTGGCTTTCTAAGCGTCAGTTACCTCCCTGTATGATAGCAGTGATGATATTTTCTACCTCCTGAGCTAGCTTAGCTAAGCCAGATGCTGCCTGTAAAGGACATAAAACAGCATTTAGTTATTGCAGTAGATAGTAAGCATCGATAAATATTGGTTTTTATTATTGAAGCGTCTGATGGAGGTGAAGGAGATGGCAAGGGATAGGGACCCATATTTTCTTCTCATTCGATGGAGCTGGCTATTTTGAACAATGGAGCACTACTGGGAACATTCCAAAAGGACTGCTTGAAAGGAGATTGAAGTCATCTGGGCTTACAAGGCTGAACCAATTGTAGCAAGACAGCATAGACTCTCTGGAATTTTTACTCCTTGGGCACAGCCATTACTCAGGGCAAACCCACACAGCCCTGTCATCTTACCCTGCCCCTTCCCTGCCCGTGTCCTCCCTTGAGGACTCTGTCTTCTCCCTGATGGTTGCTCAACTCCCATCTGACCGCCCGCTCCCACTTCTGTAAATTCTTCTCTTCCTAGTCCAGCCCCTCGCAACTACACGCTGTCCTCAGCACTTTATTCCTTTCCGCCCAGCATCTTGTAACAATTAACTGAAGCCACTCTCCTGTCTGTCAACCCACAGGGCAACCTTTCTCAACAGTGAGGGTCACGCTTCCTGTCTGTGTGGTACAGGAGGGGATCCATGCTTTGCTCTTGACAAATGTTTATGGACTGATGAATAACAGCCAATATCTGACAGATTAGGTGATGAGGTTTTCCTTCTCTCTCCGTTCCTTCTTTCTAGAGAGGGCTGAAGACAAGATGTTCAGAATAAGATGGCTAAATCTAGTTAAGGAGTATATGATTAATCTATTCATCTGTACTAATTGGAAGCTGGTCTTACATTGCCAAGCTGACAATGGTTACCACAGCAGCACTAGGAAGAAGATGCCAAAGATAAATGGCCTTTTCATATCTTTAATAGTTTTCCTCTGCCAGCTGAGAACAGCACTCAGGGAGGGAACACAAACCCAGAAATTGGGGGATCTGGGTTGGGGCCTGACTCCATTCCACCATTTCTTCTCTGCAAAGTCCATTAACCTTTAGAGTATCAATTAGACACCTAAGAAATGAGAATAATCCCTACCTTAATTGCTTTAAATGAAAATAATGAACATATTGGGGTATTCAGACGAGACAGCGCTATAAACCCACAGTTGTCTTGCAGAACAAGATTTAGCTTATATGGGGAAAGAAAAACCTGGAAATAAATACTCCAACTTTATTAGCTTCACCATCTCTCTTAGAATCTTCTAGAATGGAGCTCAGCAGTATTGAGGGAGCTAGAAAAAAACCGGTGCTCATTCTGCCATGTTCTTAAAATGGGCCCATGGGAGAGAAGTCAACTCTCAAAGGAAGGGACCTAAAGTGGCAGGGGGACGTTGGGCTAAGACAAGGTGTTTCAGCCCAGGAGGTAACACCTATTGCTGACTCTGGGCCGAGGAGAGGTGAACAGAGACCTTGTCCTCAGCTATTCTCCTTCCTCATGTGCAAGGCAAGCAGATGCCCCACAACCATGTGTCAACTTCCTACCTTATCTGAAATTGGTATAGTCAAGCCCACTAGGGCTGAAAGAAAGGCAAGGCTAAATCACATAGGGCGTTCAACACACTTGCATCATACAGATGAAGTTGACTTGTCCAGCCACCATGTTGCCAACTTAGCACAGTGCCCCAGGCGCTCTCTGCACTAATCCTTTTAACTACCAATTAATTTCTAGTCTTTGCAAATTTTTGTTTATCAGCTTTATTCTGCTGCCTTCAAGTCCAAGAAAGAATACAGTAGGAGTTCCTGTTCCAGTGTTCAGAGAATCTTGGAAACAGCCCAGGATATAAATGAAGGCAACAGTAATATGTCAATCATCCAGCATTATTGAAAACAGCTCACTGCAAACATGGAAATATTCCTACCAAACATAGTGATTTGTGAGCTGTTTTAAATACAAAATCTTGTTAGTATTGTGCTATTTCAATATAACATTTAGATATGAAGTAGGACGGCCCTAAATTGGTTTTCTTAAGATTCTCTGTTCAACATGTTGAATTAATGGATTTGCTTTCCTTAATCCCAAGAGTGTTGTGATCATTTTTTTCCCAGACAAAAGTTTTCACTCTACGTGATCCAATTTTCATCTATCAAGACAAATGTCCTGTTCTTCTTTTTGTGTACTTAATAAATTTTCAGCCACACTATAACTTGTGGTCTTCAAATCAGGCATCATGATTTGTGAAGGCCATCAGTTCTAACACAGTTTTCAAAAAGAAGCCAGTGTTGCAAATTTTATTGTCTTTTTTGTTCTCCTAAAAAAACAATAGATTCTGGATTGATAGTAAATTCCCAAAGCAGATTCATTTTAGGAAGCTTGCTCTCTTTGAGTTTAAATGTGTATTCTGAAAATGATGTGCAGAAGGTCCAAGTGACCAGACGTGAAGGGACAGACTTACGACTACATAGAGACCAGAAGCAGGAAGAGCAGACGCCTCCACATGTTACCGCCATATGCAGGAAACACCCACTCAGGCCTGCCCAGGTTTGGTTCTTCTAAATGATAGTCAAAACAAACCAAATTACTGTCACTTCCAAGTTTAGAAATCAAGACCATGAGCCCATGATAGGTGAGAAGATTGAACAATACAGTGATCCCCAGAACGTTCTTGTAAGATCCTCCGGCTGCGTAAACCTTGTTTTAGATTTCTGTGAAATGCTGAAGAACATTCTCATCTGGACGGTCCTTTTTGTTTCTCTTCTCAAGTCACCTCTAATCATCTCAATGGATTGATAGGCACAGATGATTTTTCATGCATAGCTGAACTCTTGCTAAGATGCAGGTAAGTCGAATGAATGCAGATAAACCTGTTTTGACATATGGACTAGGAAAATTTAGAAGAGAAAATAGAGGCTACATTTTTTAAAAATGTAATTAAAAAAACAAACTATAAAATCAAAATGCAAAATATTGGCATCCAACAGGTTAGTCACTTTCATCTCCTGTAATTAAAAAGACCTCTTTTCGATGAGAAGGGGGCATTTCTCATCAATTTCTGCTTATAGGTGAACTCATTGACCTAAGAGCTCAATGAGAACACATCATTACTTATCAACTAGAAAAAAATGTTCAATATTCCATCTTATTCCTCTCTGGTCCCCTATCAATTCCAGGACCAAAAGAACATTGTGGGAGGGGCTTAAATCTTTCTGGCAAATACGCAGGTTAATGAAACATGTTGTTTCTACTGCCTCAGATTTTCCAGGTCAGCCTTATCTGCCTGGGTATATATTCGACAGAAATATTCATTTTTCAACATTTCCAGTACAATTCATTACACTAAAAACGGGGGTGGACAGCAGACTTGTAATCACTCAAGAAGTGTCGACAAGCCACAGTGGGGCTGGGAAGCCGGTGGTTGGTGGGGGTTTCATCTCAGTGGCTCTGACAGCCATCACCAACTCCTTCAGTTCAGATTCGTCTCATCTTAGTGAGGACAGGCAACGTGATGACACAATCAAACACATATGGTAAGAATTATAAAACATTTGGGACGGCTGCTGGCTCCTGATCTGGTGGTATTTACTATTGATGTGTACGTGTAAAAATATTAGGCTGAGCAGTAGTAATTGCCACCGTGCCTTCAGGCAAGAGAAGTAATAACTCTGGCTCCCAGAATCTGCACAGGGTAGTCAGCATCTGAGACACCCTTCTATAAAGGATCTGAGAGCTGCGTGGTATGAAGGAGCCAGGCCGAGTTGGGTGCAGTCCTCACCCTCATACTGACCAGCTAAGACACCTCACACCAGTCCCTGAATCTCTTGTGACTCAGGGTTCTCCTCTAGCAAATGGGGTCGATGCCACCGTCTGTTTGCTGCTTCTCAGGATTAAGTGACGCAATTTATGTAAATAACGTGACCCACATTCCCTGTAGGTAGGAAGGATGCTGCTGTGAGTGCCGGGGCACCTGTCACCCAGGTTAGAATCTCTTTACTTTGCAGACTCTGAACTCTGTGTCCATGGTTGATACTCACTGGAAGAAAGACCTT
>CAUYQV010100899.1:0-28153 GCA_963574575.1 Galagoides demidoff
TCATACCAGGGACTTTCCAGCTCCCCAGCGAGGTGAGGACTTTGCAAAACAGACTCAGTACCAACACCTATACCCACATCCTTCTTCTCTGCACATCTACCAAACCTCAACAGCTCGCCCTCCCCCCCGTACTCCCCCGTGGGCGTGTGGTTTTTGATGTTAAAAGCAAGACTGTAACAGCAGCTGAGGGTCCTTCTTCCCAAGCGGCTGAGGGACCCTGACGCGTCAGCAATAAACTGGCCTCTTGCTTTTGCATCGACCCGAGTCTGGTGACTGTTCCTTGGGGGCGACTTTCATGGCTGGACCCTGTTTTGGGTCCAACAGGACAAGTCCTTGGAACAGTTACAGTCTGCGTGAGACTGGGCTATAAACGGCCCCCATGTAAGGGCATGTAAGCCACAGAAGAATGAAAAGGTGAGATAGGAGCACACACTGTGGAACAGCCAATTGTGTCTGGACTGGACAGGAGGAAAGGCTTCCTGGAGGAAGTAACATTCTTTCAATGACAAGGAGTTTGCTAGAAAGAAGATCAAGTAGAGGCCAGGCCTAGTAATCCCAGCACTTTAGGAGGCCCAGGCATGAGGATCCCTTGAGACCAGGAGTATGAGACCAGCCTGGGTAACATAGTGAGATCCCCATTTCTACAAAAAATAATTTTTAAAAAATGAGCCAAGTATACAGCATGAGCCTATAGTCCCAGCTACTCAGGAGGCTGAGACAGGAGGATTGCCTGAACCCAGGAGCTTGAGGTTGAAGTGAATTATTACACTCCAGCCTGGGTGACAGAGCAGGACCCTATCTCAAAAAAGAAGAAGATGATGGTCAAGTGGGAATAGATGCAGAGAAAACAGATACAAAGTTACTTAAGTATAGAACATCATAATGCGATGGGGATGATCAGAATAGCCAACCTTCATTAGTGACTCTGTGTGCCAGGCACTGTACTAAGTCTTTGGGGTACACTGTTTCATTTAACTTTTACAACAGACTTATTCATATTTTACTAACGACAAATGTGAACTTCAGAGAGATTAATCTACCCAAGTTCCTATAGCTAATCAGTAGTGGAGTTCAGGGAAAATCAGGAACAAGGACTTCAAAAGCCAACATTTTCCACTTCTCTGCTCTACTGTTCAGAAAGCTATAAATAGTCTGATACTGCTACAGCATGAAATTGAAGGCAGAAAGAAGAAACACGTCTGGTTGCTAGAATACCACCTTCCCTCAGCACCTGTATGTGTGACTGTTACACAGAGTGTTAACAAAATCCTCTCAAAGGTCACAAAGGTCCAGAGAGGAGCTGGTGCACAAGTCATGTCTTGATGTTTACACGTGTTAGAGACCCTGGTTGGACCAGTCCCTGATTTTATTCTTGTCAGAGAAGGTGAGTTGTTTGTTTATTCCTGTTTTAGATACTAAAGTGAATATAGTGATCTTTGTAAGATGCTCATTTATAAATATATTCACAAATCAGACAGAATTCTTTTGCACTCCATCTGTCCCAATCCCATGTTTAGAAATCGTGAGACACACTTAGCCGCTCACACATGAAGGCACGTACACCATACCTTCCACACACACCTGCTACACCAAACAGATTCCCCAGACTGTCTCTAGAAACCAGTAAAATAACAGAGAATGTGATTATTTCTTACTGGATGAGTGAAGCATTTAATCGGTAAAGCAAAACACAACAATGATGACTGCCATGTTTTTTGATGCATACAATTAAAAATAGTGTTTTCTTAACTTTTGAGAAATTTTATTTGCTATTTTTTTTAATGTGACTACTTGAAAGTTGAGGTACAGTTGTCTCCCAAGTTGAGAGAATCTGAGTATTATTAAGTTATGTCTCCTTAGTAAGCAAAGAGTAACCCTCGAAGACTTGGGATCATTTCCTTAGAAATTCCCTGCCCTCCTCAAATCAACCTGACCCTGAATAGGGTGGGTCTACCTATTCAAATTACCACAGTTGGAGAAAGACCTTGTAGGGGAGCAAATCTCTTTACCCCAACAAAAGGGAAAGATGGTAACAAAAACAGCAGGCACGGAAAACAACTTTGCACCAGCCAACTCAGTCAGTGCTGGTAAAGATTCATTCCACCTGGGTTCCTCTCAGCTCGAGACAGCCGTGAGCCTGGAGATCTCAGGTCTAAAGCTTTCTGGTGGAGGAAATTACTTAACCCCTTTGAGATTAGTGTTTGTTATTGGTAAATAAAGATAAATTATACCTACCTCAAAGGGTTGTTGGGAGGATAAAATTATAATTATATGATTTGCTTAAAGTGTCTAGCAGAGTCCTAGGACCCAAGAAGCATTTGATATGGGTTGTGCCCACCCACTTTTCCACACAAACCCCACTTTCTCTTCTGCCATCGGGTCAAGAGGGCCATTTTCCATGGTGATAGTTTCTTAGACATCTGAAGACAAAAATCAAATAATAAAGCACAAGGAGTTTATAGCACAATCTTTTGATGTTTGATGACTTCAAATACTTGCTTCTGTGACCGAATGATAGCCATGTGAAACTACCGAGGTGACAGGATTTACTACTGAGCCCAGTCTTGAAGTACAAAATTCACCAATAAATCATTGCCACAGAATTCCACAGCCAATACAGCTATGCAAACCATTGAGAAGCTTTTTTTAAGAAAGACAACATAAATAACCAAAGGTGTAAGGTACTTTTACAAACAAACCAAAAAATATTTATTTGCCTTTTCTTTCTTCATCACCTATTTATCGTAGGGAAGAGGACCCAAGGAGTTAAACAACTCAGAGGCAAAACATTGCCTTTACTTTTGAATACAGAGAAATCATCATAAATTTAAGCTTGTATCTCCTCTGGTGTTGATGTCATTTTTTAAATATTTTATTCTATGATTAGAAAATACTCAGGTTTATAAGGAATATGTGCTTTAAAAATATATGCAAATCAAGTAATTAATTTTAACCAGATCTTCAGTGTCCTTACTGATGATAGAAAAAGGGAGCTGGTAAATTTAATATCGATTTGTCAATATTTATAATCTCTAACTAAAACAGCAATCACAATGGCAGCTTCCCAGGGCTCCTGGCAGGCCACTTGCATTATGCAAATTCTTTACTCACTAACTCAAACTAGAGACTAATGTCTTCTCTGCCAACCAGATATTAAAGTTCTTTTCATGCCCATTGTTTATTTTCTAGAAATTTTTTGGAAAACCACAGATGGAACGTGCACAGTCTGAATTCACAGGACTTTGCTGGGGAAGCCCAGTAAATAGAAAGCAGGTACGGTGATGTGTCCTTAGGGTGACAAGCTGATTGTTACACCTGTCTGTCTGCCACCAGCACTCAAGCATTCCAGAGCATCCAGTGAAGAAGTAAACGAATGCAGGCAATCTCGGTGGTTAGAAAGCTCAGGCTCTGGGTGCCCAGCCCTCCCCTGAGCTTTGGTAATTTTCTGACCCTCCCTGTACCTCAGTCTCCTCATCCATAAAATGGAGCAATGACAGTACTTAGCTCATGGGTTGTTGTTATAAGGTTTGAGTGAGTTAATAAATGGAAAGCACTGAGAACAATGTTTGGCACATGGAAAAAGCTAAGTTATTATTTAGTCACTATCAGCCCAGTCACAGCACGCTTTGACAAGTCAGACCGAAGTTTCTCTAGCTAGTAGACGTCAAAAAATAAATGTAAAGTCACCAGGTAGTGCCTTGGTCTGCTTGGGCTTCCTTAAAAAAATACTGTGAGCTGGGTAGCTTACAAATAACATAAATTTATTTCTTACAGTTCTGGAGGCTGGGAAGTCTAGGATCAGGGTTCCAGCACATTCTGTGTCTGGTAAAGTCAACTTCTTGGCTCATAGATGTGTCGCCTCACCTGTTCCACTCCTCCACTGGCTGACAAGCTGCAGCTGTGTCCACAGATGGCAGAAAGGGCTGGCAGCTCTCAGGGTCACTTTCGTAAGAGCACTGATCCCATTCACTTGGGCCTCACGACTTAATCACTTCCCAAAAGGCCCCACCCCCTAATACCTTAGAGGTAGAATTTCAACATATGAGTTTGGGGGGACACAGACATTCAGGCCATTATAGATAGCTTAGATAGAGGAATTAGAGTTTTACTTGAGAAAGAAAGAACATCTGCCTCACTCCGGGTGTGTGTGTGTGTGTGTGTGTGTGTGTACACTCCTCCTCCCCCCACCTCGCTGGCTACTTCTTCTGTCTCTTTTGCTGTTTGTGCTTTTGCCCTTGACTGCTAAGTGCAGTAGGGCTCTGAGGCTAAGCCTTTGCCACTTTCCTCCCTCCTCCAAAGGTCCTCACTCCTTGGATGGTCCCCAGGGGCCTGGCTTTACACCATGAGGCCACATGTGGCCTTCTGGATCCTTGAGTGCAGCCTTTTGACTGAATCCAATTTTTACAGATCCTTTTAATAAAGGGATTTGCTTTTTGAAGTTTAGATTCAATTAAGGGGTCGCACTTGGGAACCTGGAGGGCCACATGTAGCCTTGAGGCCGCTGATTCCCCTTCTAGCAGACAGCTCAAGGCAGCCATGGCCAAGGCAAAGCTCCCAGCTTTCCACTTAAAACCTGCTCTATCCTTAGTCTTCCTCGCCTCAGTTAAGGGCTCTATCATTCTTCCAAAATTAGTCCATCTTAGTTCCTTCCTCTTACCTCCCAAATCCCCTTTTCCCCTCTTTCTCCATACCCACATTCAGTGGAATTAGCAAATTATAATTTTTCTGCTTTTGAAATATGTCCAGATCTGACCATTCCCATGGCCACAACCCTGGGCTATCACAATAGTCCCCTGACTGGTGACTCCTCCTCTACTCTTTTGCCCTGTAATCATCCAAACTGATCTTTTAAAAACACAAATCAGATTACATAAATCTATGGACTGAAACCTCCTGCCGTATTCTGTCATGCTTACAATGGTACCTAAAGTCCTCATCATGTCCAAGAAGGCCCTGTGTGACTGTCACCTCACACTCACCACTCCCCAGCTTGTTCACCAAGCTACAGCCTCTTGGATTTTCCTCAAGCCACCAAACTTGTGATCTCGCCCCCACTCCACCCCCAGCCTGTTGCCTGGATCACTGTTGCCTTGAATTTTTCCATGACGGGCTCCTCCTCATTCACATCATTATTTAAATGCCCAGACTAACCAAGCTACATTGTCCACTGCCATCAAAGAATCACTCTTGAATCCCTGATGCCACCACAACTAACTACATACACTGTTCACTGTGTTCCCATGAGAAGTGAGCTCCATGGGAAAAGAGATTTTGCCTGTCACCTCTACCACTGCGTCCTCAACCCCGATGACAGAACCCAGGATGTGGCAGGCGCTCACCAGCGATGTCTTAATGAATTAATCAGCTCCCTTCCCCTTCAGCCTACAGCTCCAGGAGAGGCAGCTCAGCCACAGTAGGTGTCAGGAGCTGGAGAAGTGGCAACTGTAGTAAATAATCTATGAGAAAAAGTCATCTGTTAGGCTGAGAAAAGGCTTCTTTCTGAGTCTACACTACCACACACAGAGTCAGGTGAACATGAGTTAAATCCTATCTCTGTCACTTAGCTCTGTGCAGCTTGAACAATTTATTACATCCTTCGTCCTTTCAGCTCCACCTCAACAAGAGGTAGATACTCTTGGGTAGTGGC
Source organism: Galagoides demidoff (assembly GCA_963574575.1). Classification (NCBI taxonomy): domain Eukaryota; kingdom Metazoa; phylum Chordata; class Mammalia; order Primates; family Galagidae; genus Galagoides; species Galagoides demidoff. The sequence continues at coordinate 5,648 of CAUYQV010100899.1, forward strand.
TATGTCACTGGGAACATGAGTATCTCCTTGGACTCAGTGATCAGGTTTTTATTTCATTCACACATTTTATAATCAATCAAAAACACGTTTTTCTTGAGTGCCTACTATGTTCTAGACCAGTGACCACAGCCGGTGTGCTGCAGAACCCTGGTGTGCCATGAGAGGATCTTAGGTGTGCTGCAAAAATGTTTAAAGATCATTAGTTAAATTATTTTTGAGCGAAGTTCAAAGCACAGCAAATATATTCTTTTTGTTACTCTTTTTTTGATCAGCATAATTTAAGGGTGCCACGGAAGTTGCACTATAGATTCAAGTGTGCCCTGAGATTTAAAAAGGTTGAAAAACATTGAGCTAATTACTGGTAAGAATCCAACCAACTATTCAATAGTGAGCAAAGCAGATACCACCCAGGCCCCTCGGGCCCCTGCGAGCTTGGGTAGTAGAACATTATCATAATGCATGATGTTGGTTTCAACAAGGGAAGTTCAGGGCACAATGAGCACAGAACTGAGGGTTAAACATGTTCTAGAGAGGAAATCAGAAAAGAGTTCCTGAATTAAATTACATCTCAGAAGAAATTTAAAGGAAGTATAGTAATAGGTGTTACTTAAGTGGTGGTCATGGGGGCCAAACAGGAGATGCAAAGATCTCCTGGCACTTTATAGGAATATGAAGAAGACATTATGGCCAGGCTGCAGGGTATGGAGAAACAGTGGGCAAGAGGGCCCTGAGGGAGGGGGGAGCTCTAGGAAAGTGAGTCCATCATGGATGATGGCCTGACACCAGGACCAGAGGGTAGCAGCAGAGCAGTGAGCTACACACAGATGTATATTTAAACACACAGAGGGCGAAAGGTAAGAAAGAATGAGAACAGAACACTATCTACTCCAGCTTTAAGTCTCAGCAGCTGCTGAGAATTTCAAGCACCCTTTGTGATGCAGGGAGAAGTCAGTGCTGCTCTGTCTCAGCAAGCCAGCAGCTCAGACGTGCACCACCGCGGACCGTGGGGCTTAAACAGCAGCCTTGGGAAAGCGCCCGCAAGTTTCTATGAGAAACACTTGCCTTGTGGGAATTCTAGGCTTCACCCAGAGGAGGAAAATATAAAAGTTGTGTCATAATTATTTTGTTTCAAAATGGTGAGCTTTAGTTTGGATTTTTTGTCCTAAGTTTTCCTGTAAAAACATGTGTGCTCTTTAGTTAGGAGAATCCAGATCCTAAAACACACTTTAGTCAAGTCATAAGCTATTACAAACCCATTTTGTGTTTAATTTAGTCACTGAGCACCTCAAGAGTAAAATATGACACATTCCAGGTAGCTTTCTAAACGTCTATCGAATTGTATGACAGTGCCTAAAAGGGGACTGTATACGTCAACTTACCTACAATAAAAGTAACTCTCCAGATTTTCAAAATGTAAAATGGGCAGTGTATAAATTGCCTTAAATATGCGATTGTTGCGTACAGACTTTGCAACTGTGAAGACATTTAACAATATTAAACATTATTTGTACTGAATTGTAAATAAATTTCTGGTGGAATCTTTGTGAAAAAAATTGGATCTTTTCTCAATGATATAAACAATAGACACCCCTGAAATATAATATTAACTCAAAATATCATAACCTCTGGTATAAAACTAAATGAAAAGCTTATTTCATTTAGAGGCTAGTGTAAGATGCAGAGATGCTTGAGAATGCACTTTTATTTGATGTAAAAAAAAAAAAAGTAGAGGAAAGCCTATGGAAATGGCAAAATATTTTTTACATTATATATGATCTCTATAGGATTATTATATCATTAATACAGAACTAGACTTTACTACTACTGGTTCTTGAGAGAGAGAGAGACTGACCCAGACCCTCCTCAATTAAGGCAAAAATGTCAGGAGCTTCCAGAAATTTTACTTGCCCCTATATAAAAATGAAGAGAAGAAAGAACAATATCTATTCAAATTATAAGCCTGATTACCAGCTCATGTTCTCAGCGGAATCAATTCATTAATTACGGCTCTGTTTGCACATCTCCTGTCAAAGCTAATTATTAATTTTTTAAATGCTGTTGCAAGTGAAACCATTCATGCCAACACCTTTTGGGGGCGGGAGACAAGTATAAGAGGGTCCTTATCTAGCAAAAGCAATCAGTGTAAGCTGGTTCTGTGTACCCTCAATGAATCCCCAACAACAACATAAAAGGTAGAGTATTAGAAATGCCACCAGCGATTATGAGCAGCTATTTCAGTGCTCAGGAAATTTAATCTAGCCAACATTTGCCCAGGCAGACACCTGTGATCAGTACAAAACATTTCACTAGGAAAACAACTATTTTTCCCCCTCAGAGCCTGAATGGAAACCTAAGTCATGAATTAACAGTTATTCTTCCCTGCTATGCATATCAGCTGCTATTCATGGCTAAGCTTTTACCATACCTGCTCAATCTCTGCAACTATTTTTTTTCCCTTAAATTTTGAATAGATTTGTCTTTTATCACTCTTCTCCCTAGGTACTTAGAAGGATAAATACTATTATCAAGGTGAACCGCCAAAGTGAATACATTTTAATAGGATTATGATAACGGAATCTTTCTCCAGTGACTGCGGCAAAGAGAAGAGAGGAGGAGATTTGTGTTTTCAGATTAGAGTATAGACTTTGAAATGAAAAGCAGATTATCTTATTAGGTCGGCAACTGATGTACGGCACTCAAAGTCACGTTTCTTGTTTGTAAAAGGAATCATTTCAGGGCGACGTGCTTTTGGCTGGCTACTAGTTTGATGTTCATTACCGCAAAAGAGCCGGAGAAAATAGACCGACTTCCATTCTGCGCCTCGCACCCCAGGTGTGATTACTTTTCCGTGAACCTGAAAGGCAATCAAATACCTCTGCTGATAAAGAAATACGCCGCTTCTATTTGTAAGGAATAGATAAATGAAATTCTGTACAGAGGCTCACTCTCATGCAGATTGGAGAGAAATATTTTCACTTCAACGGTCAAACAATGTAATGAGCTTAGCCTTTCAGGAAAACCATGTTGAACTGAGCACGAACTAGGGACAAGGGGTCTTGGCATTGAGGAAGGGTTGATCCCAGAAAGACTTGGGGCTGCATTTGCTGAAAAATGAGGTCAAAGTCTAGAAGACAGTAAACGGGCTCGAGCTGGTGATCCAAGAGGGAACATCATGGGAATAGCTAAGGCCAGCTCCCAGGAAGTCACTACCGGAGCTCTGCTGGCAAAGAGGGATTGAAGAGAAGTCCGTGACCAGAGAAGCCTGCCATTAAAATGCAGCACAATGGGGTGATGTCTGATATCCACTGAGCAGCTGTCTCCTCCCACGAAGTGACTTGCTACCAAATGCACACAACACTTCCAGTAACCAGGCCACACGGCACCTGAATCCATTTAAACTTTCCTCTTGACCAATAGTCTCCATACTCCAGAAAGGAGGAGCTTCTCCTTCAAGGATTCAGGAATAACTGCGCTATCTATACACACTTACTTTTACTATTTCTAACTGAAAAGCATTAAGATTGTGAGTTTTCATTTGATGTCCTGGTTTTGAAATGTGGCCTCAACAGTTGCTTTGCCAGTTTCTAAAGTAAGAGGGTATTTTAGAGAACCAATTGTGCAATTGACTGGCAGGAAATCAGGGGCTATAGTACAATAACTGGGGGAAGGGAGAGTTTCGAAATATGTGATAACCAGTACCCTTGCTGTGTCGAGCATTAGTTCTTTGGTTGCTGGATTTGGGGAGTGGGTATGGGGGAGCCAGCCCCAGGGGAGAAGAAGCTGGGATTGTGGAGATAAGAGTTCTTATGGAGCAGTGGTTAATACCCACATGATGAGGTGTGACTTCAATATTGTGACTACTAATACAGGGACATAGACAAATGTCAATTCAGTTATGGTGAAAATGGGTTTACAACAACCACCAGTGGATAATAAAGAAGCCTTTAAAGTACCATTCATTATTTGACCTGTGCAAGGTCAAACCCTATTTTCCAAAACACAACCCAATGGAGTCAAGAGCTGACACAGTTCAGTCTTTTAGCAGCTTTAACCTCATCTCCTTGTTTGCCTAAAATTCCCAATAGTAAACAGCAGGCATCCTCAAACTATGGCCCACGGGCCACATGCGGTCTGCCTAGGACATCGGCCACCACTGCCTGTCCTACTTAGCAGCCAACTCATCCTGGGGCCCGCAGTCCCACCCTCCAATGGTCTGAGGGACAGTGAACTCGCCCCCTGTTCAAAAAGTTTGAGGACCCCTGGTAAACAGGAACACATGCTTCAGAGATACAGCAGAGTCTGTCCAGAGAACCCCAAAGAATAAAATAAATAAATAAATAAATAAATAAGATCCTGAGGACCAAAGAGGTGCCTCAGAGCAACTTCTCGACCCTGCTTTTCTGTACTGTCTGATAATCTCTGATATCTAATGTAGCATGTAGTTTTTATAATGTCTGTGACATCTAATGTCTAGCTTTTTTTACCATGCAGTAAGCTCTGAGGCCAATATGCATCTCTGTCCTCAGCGTCTACCCTGGGCTTGACGCACAGCAGTCTCTCAATCAATGACTGCAAATGAAGAAAACGCTGGGAGCAGAGGTTTGGGCCACTGCCAAGGAAAAACATGTGCAGGAAAAGAGTTCAAATCAAAGAACCAGGAGGCAGAGACTCTGTTCTTATCACTAACCCACCAATTGCCTGTGTGGCTAGAACAGGCTCCCTCTGCCCCACTGGCCCCAGCCTCCCCCCTCAGCTGCCCCCATGAGAAGCCAGCTGGCCCCTGTCCTGCCAGGCTTCCCAGGTTATGGTGAAGGGAAGTTTGGAGGCCGGACACAACCCAGGTGACTGGCTACCACCCCAAGGTGAGGCATTTCATGGGAAATGGGGGAGTCAAATCTCCATCAAAAAATGTGAAATCTTCATACACAGAATATCTGTTATTATCAAAGAATTCGTTAGCAAAAGGGGTTGGAAGTTGTGACCTGAATTCCTCTTCCTTTTCTCTTTTCTAAATGATTAATCTCTAGGAAACTTGGCTAGATTCATTTTCCCACAAAGGCTAGTCGGAAACAAGGAAAAGACTAAATGCCTTTTGCCAAACTGTCATGAGAGGCTAAGGAAACTGTAAGAATCACGCAGGGGTACGTGCTAACCTGCACCTACCTCTGGCTGGGATGTTAAGTAGAGGATTCTGCATGGCACAGATTAATACAAACCCAGGCATTTGCCTCATCACTGTTGAGAAGGTATCAAGGTGAAAAGGAGCCAAAAGCAGAATAGGAATGGAAGACAAAGTCTGAACTACCACAGAGGGATTTTAAACTGTCATAACTTTGAGAAAAAAGAAAAGCCCAGGCTTGGTGTCCCTAGCTTAGTGGCTAGGGCACTGGCCACATACACCAGAGCTGGTGGGTTTGAACCCAGCCCAGGCCAGCTAAACAACAATGACAACTACAACAACAACAACAAATGGCCAGGCATTGTGGCAGGTGCCTTTGGGAGGCTGAGGCAAGAGAATCTCTTAAGCCCAAGAGTTTGAGGTTGCTATGAGCTGTAACACCACAGCACTCTACCAAGGGTGACATAGTGAGACTGTCTCAAAAAAAAAGAAAAAGAAAAGAAAAGAAAAGCCCAAATACATAACCAGTAAATTAAAGATCTCAACCAGTTGTAGCTGATCACAATCCATTGAAAATTTACCTTGAAAATGCATTGTAGAGTCATTGCATTTGACTCCCAAATACTTTAGCATACCTTTTCTTCCATTCCTGAGACACTTTGCTAAGAAGCACATTTTCCAGTTCCATCCATGTACACATGAAGGAGGTAAAGTCTCCGTTTTTCTTTAGGGCTGCATAGTATTCCATGGTGTACGAGAGCCTGACACAGAAGCATCAATGCTTGGCAGTCTCCACACCTGTGGTGTAAATAGACACGGGATCATTTCTATAAGTAGCTGCTGGAGAGGTGAGTCTGGATTCTTCTTTCTCTCACGGACTCGTTCACTCTGACCTTTTTGCTCCTCCTACTTGGAGGACATCTGTCGGGCACCCTTCTACAAAGACTGCTAAGATTTGCTCTCCTACTAAGACTGATTTTCTCCCTCGAAGACTGTGTCTCTCTCTCTCCTGCTAAGACAAATTGCCCTCGGCCCCTAAGGGGAGTTGATCCCGAGCAAGGTAGCACAGCAGTCCATGTCCAGATGGTTAGATAGGCTGGGGCTGGAGACCTGGCCAGTCCTGAGCCCCAACAAAGGATGAGTACTCAGCAGGAGAAGGGAATTGTTATCTCATTTTCTTGGCCTTTTGATTTAAATAAATTTCCTCATGTGGAATTCACGGATTGAAAACTAGAGGCCGATGGATCAATCTGGCCTAGCAACATGTTCTATGGGACCTGCTGAGTATGTTATAGATTGGAAAATGGCACATAAAAACCTGTTTCTGACTTCTGAAAAATGAGATGATCCAGCAACCCTGGGCTGCATTCTCTCGTAAGGGTCAGCGGGATTCAGGTCGAGGCTGCGCCCATCCCATGGGCCTTTTCCTTCCTTTGCCCTGGGGTATCACCCCCACCTCCTAGTGTGTGCCAGCCTCATGTACCTCTCAAGAGAGCCTTGAACTCACTGAGTCATGAAGGGTCACAGGTGAGGTGAGTAGAGTTCAGAAGACCCGGACATATCCGGGCTTAAGCCCAAGCCCACCCATGCCCTCTGCCCCTTCCTGGCCCAAGCCCACCCCTGCCCTCTGCCCCTTCCTGGGTGCCTGTCTGCTCAGGCTTGGAGTCTGGGGAACTGACTTAGTTTTCACTTTGCATCCAGATGCATCGGTCCTGCGTCAACACCATGGACTCCACCCTTCCTTTAGGATGGCTGTCTTCTGGGCCACAAGTAAATGATTGAATGACAATTTTTGTGGCATGTGATGTGAGGGCAATTCCTCTCCGGTCAGCCAACCACAGGAAGGTGCAGATTCTCTTTGGAGAGTGAGCCCACAGCAGGGGCTTGGCTGATTTGGAGACCAGACACTCACAGTGAAAGCCTAGCGGGAGCTTCCGCATTGCACAGCACAGCCGCTTTCCAGCTTACCCTGCTCCTCTTATTATCTTCAGTCAGTGGTAGAGTTTTGGTTCAAGCTTTCATAGAGATCTGATAAAACTCCAACTTACCCAGCTGTGCATCCTTGGGTCCCTGGAGAGCTCAGAGAGAAAAACCGAAGTTCAGTCATGTTGTGTCTTTTACAGAAGGGGAGGCCAAGGCCTGCAGAAGGAGAGAGACTTGTAGAGGCTCAGGGGGGAGTAAGGGGCAGCGTGGACTCATAAAAGCCTCATTCCAGGTCTGCTGCCTTTGCCTGTCTGTGCTGCCCTGAGCAACAGTTCCCAGAACTGCAGTGAGGCCACCACTGGTGTGTGGCTCCAGCGGGACAGGCAGTCTTAATTGCAGGATTCAAGCCAGGCCCAGCTCTGGCTGAGTGTCCCACCTTGACAACCATCAATCACTCTGTTTCTGGTTTCTAGGTCTGTGGAGCCTGAGTTCTGCTATCTCCCCAGGGATCCTGCCTGCTTCTACCCAGGCTCTGGGCATCATCCTCTCCAATACTGAGCCAGGGTTGGTTTGAGTCTGCAAATGGCAGAGAGAGAAAGCAAGCTCTCTTGGGATGATGCTAATCCCATTCCCAAGGGCCTCACACCTAAGACTTCATCTTATCCAGATAACCTTGCCAAGACCTCACCCCCTAATCTCATCCCATTAGGGGTAGAGTTTCAACATGCAAATTTTGGGAGGATTTGAGAATTCAGTCCTTAGGAAAACCTCAAAATCCAAACAAAACCCACAAATATTTGGCTTCGTACAGTGAAATATGATTCTGAAAACATGAATCAATAGCCAGAATTAATCTGTATTATTTATAAACATCAGATTTAACCAAACCTTTATATACAATCCCAAAAGTGTGCAATTTAACATAGTTTAATAGTAAATTGCACATGAACTTGATGGACACCACACATACATATATACATACACATAGGGATATCTATACACACACATATTTGTGGGTGTATGTATATATACATGTACATACATACAATATATATCCATTGTCTTTTAAAGAACTATACATGGGCTAGGTTTGTTGGCTCATGTCTATAATCCTACCTCTCTGGGAAGCTGAGGCAGGTGGATTGCTTGAGCTCAAGAGTTTGAGAGCAGCCTGAGCAAGAGCAAGACCCCTTCTCTACCAAAAATAGAGAAACTAACCAGCCATTGTGGTAGGCACCTGTAGTCCCAGCTACTCAGGAGGCTGAGGGAAGAGGATCACTCGAGCCAAAGAGTTTGATAGGATACCTAGGCACTCTACCTAGGGTGACAGAGTGAGACTGTCTCAAAAAAAAAAAAAAGATAAATAGTTACATATGGAACCAAAGATGAATTTTTATTGAGATATAGTTCACATAACTAAAATTCAGCATTTTGGAGTATCCAATCTATCCCCACTGTCTTATTCTAAAACATTTTCATCATTCTCTCATTCCTTGGCAAACACTAATCTATTGTTTCTATCTATGGATTTGCCTATTGTGAATATTTCGTATAAAAGAACTAGGCAATATGTCTCCCTATGCCCAGCTTCTCTCACTAAGCATAAGGTTTCCAAGGTCCATCCAGGTCCTGATACATATCTATTCTTCATTCCTTTTTGTTGCTGAATAATGTTTCCTTTTAAAAATGCTTATTTATTTGTTATTATTTCTTTTTGAGGTAGACTCTCACTCTGTTGCCCTGGATACAGTGCCATGGCATCATCGGAGCATCACAGCTCACAGTAACCTCAAATTCTTGGGCTCCAATGATCCTCATGCCTCAGCTTCTTGAGTAGCTGGGACTACAGGCACCCACCACAATGCCAGGCTAATTTTTCTTTTGTTTTTTAGTATAAACAGGGTCACACTCTTGCTCAAGCTGGTCTTGAACTCCTGAGCTTAAGTAATCCACAGACCTTGGCCTCCAGAGTGCTAGACTACAGGCCTGAGCCCCTGGGCCTGGCCCGAATAATGTCTCATTGTACATAGACATACATTTTGCTTATTCATTCATCAGTAAACGGGCATTTGGGCTGTTTCTACTTTTCATCTATTATGAGCAATGCTGCTATGAATGTTTGTATACACGTTTTTATGTGAACATGTTCTTAGTTCCCTCAGATCTATACCTCCTGCTAGAAGTGCTGGGTCATATGGTAATTCTAGGTTTAACTTTTTGAAAAACTATCAAATTATTTTTCATAGGGACTATAGTATTTTGTATTAAAGTTGAGTACTGCCCCCGCCCCCGTGTCTAGTTGTATGAACTTGGCACTTCACCTTTCCCACACTCATTTTCATCATGAAAATGGAAGTGATAGGCTGGGTACAGTGACTCATGTCTGTAATCCTAACACCTCTGGGAGGCTGAGGCAGGTGGATCAGGACCTTACAAATTCAAGACCATCCTGAGCAAGAGCAAGACTCCTTCTCTACTTAAAACAGAAAAAACTAGCCGGGCTTGGTGGCATCCACCTACAGTCCCAGCTACTGGGGAGGCTGAGGGAGGAGGATCACCTGAGCCCAAGAGTTTGAGGTTGCTGTGAGCTGTGACGCCACCGCACTCAACCTCAGGGTGACTGAGTGAGACTCGGTCTCATAAAATAAAATAAAATAAAAATAAATAAATAAATAAAACAAACAAAATCAAAAAATGAAAATGTAAGTAATGACTGTCTACCTCACAGGGCACCTAGTGAGTGTTAAGTAAGGAAACGGTAACAGAGCGTGCTCAATAAACGTGATCATTGTCAGCACTCTCATTGTCATTAACATGCTCACTAACCAGGAGTGAGCCAGACGGTTGAGCAGGAGTAAGTGCCTGATCTCTTCTCAAGAGATCAGAAGTCATCCTTATCCCGGTCTCTTGGGCTTACAGAATGGTAACCACGGGCTCCCTTCATGTGCCGGGGGAGGCAGAGCAGGGGCTTGGCTGACACACGTTGTGTACCTGGAACTGATGAGGGATTCATATTAGATGCAAAAGCCTAGTGAGGTGATAGATAATTAGGGAAATAATAGAATGTAATCAGAAAAATCAGGTGTCTATTGTGAGAAAAGCCTGAGTTCAAACATGAATTCTGTCAGCTTTGGAAAGTTACATATGCCGCTTGAACATTAGTTTCCTCATCTGTTAAATGGGGAGAATAACATAACTTCCGTGAAAGCACCATATTGAGGATAGAACAGAAGAATGTCCCATTGCCTGTATGTCACAGATGTTTGATAAACAGCAGCCAGGACTAGTCACTAGCAGAGAGGCAAGTGTTCTCCTATGTGCCAAGTTTGCCCCTTTCTGGGCTGCTGAGTTCACAGCGTGGGCTGGCAGGTGGCATGCAGGAGCAGCAGAAAGAGGCTCTGACCTCAGCAGCACCTCACACCTAAGGTGAGCCAGGTAGGGACGAGCCACGTGAGGTCTCTGGGTACGGGTATCCCCAGGATCCAGGCCAGGGCGGGTGTTGAGCTGGGGAAGGAGGGTCTGCTGATGAAGGAAGTTGTGGGAGGAGCTTATCCCTCCCAGGAGCTGGCCCCTGCTCCCTTGGGCAGCCCTTGTCCTTGTGTTTGGCCTGTTCTCGGGGCCATTTCTTGTCATTTCCCCTAACCAAGGTTCATCCAGTCCCAACACCATCTTCATCATGCCCTCCCTACTTCCTGGCCCTATCGGAAACAATAATAATTTCCAACAAAGCTCTCCCCTCTGTCTTTCTAGGGCCAGTTCCTGTAAGAAAGAAGGACAGAGCAGGTGATGATGAGATTCACAGACTCTCTTTGCAACAGGGGACAAGACCAGGAAGCCCTCCCCCATCACCTGGGGCAGCCCTCACCCCATCCCCACCCCAAGACTTCCACATAGCCTGAAGCACCACCTTCCTGCCCCTGAAAACAGCCCTGCTGATCTAATTTGTAGTCCCTGTGTTTAAAAATTATTAAGAATCCTGAGATGGTGACAGTGGAGCATTGACCCAAGCCTGGGAACCTTCTAAACATAAGGCCCGTGCAACCTAGAGGACGACATGCCCTGGAAGCCAGCCCTGCCCTGGAAATCCAGAATATTAGGGGAGTTGTCAAGCAAGACTACCAGAAGTCTTCCCCGGGAAGAGGACCAGTCCTGAGCTGCGTTTGTACTGGGAATGGAAATGAAAGGAGACATGAAGACAGCGGGCGGGAATGGATCCTCTCGGGCAAAACTTCGGGCAAGGCACAGCCTAAGTCTTTATTCATTTGCCCCAAGGGCTTGTTATGTAGGTCACCATCCCTCAGGGCTGTCCTGTCCTCATGGGCATCCTCTTTTATCATGGTGGGGGGGGGAAGGACACAGGCTCTGACGCTCACCAGCTGGGTGAGACAGCACCACCCTGGGATTGCCCTCCCCTGCTTGGATTTTTGTCATCTGTCACCTCCATTCATTCCCCTGAAATCATTCTCCTCCATGCCCTTCAAGTACCAGCACTCTGAAAATTCCATTTATAGGGGGCAAGCCAAACAAAAGTTTTATTTCTTTCTTTTTTTTTTCCAGACCTTGCATGTAGAGATGAATTTCTTACTATGGATTGGTGATGGGATGCCCGATGGCAGGTGTGGCAGTGCTGTGTACCTGCTCACTCTTATGCTGCCCCCCCAGTACACACAGACCCCCTCTTCCTATCAACATCTCAGAAAAACACACACTCAAGTCGTACCACCCCCCCCACCCCCCACACACACACAACAAGCGCACAGAGATTTGACTTAGCCAAATTTCCTTTGCAGACAAGTCACAAACACATTTTAAAAAGTAAAATCAGGGGTGAAGGCCCTATGCCACCATAAAAATCACTGACATGGGTAAAATTGGCTAATAGGAGAAAAGGTGTACAAATTGATTTAACATGTAGTACACAAGAGCCCTCAGAATGAGGCCTGAAGACACAGGGAGACTGCTCACTTTTCAACAAATACGGATAGCCATGTAGAAATGTGATTAGACAAAAAGGGTATAATCTACTGCTAGCAGACTGAGTGGGAAAACCTAGCCAGGCCTGTCTAGATTCTTCTCAGCCTCTCTGAGCAGCATTCCTTCTGGTAGGGCAGTGTTGGGGGTCGGGGGATCCCGGTTCCATTACTCAGCTGAACTAGAGAATTCAACCGAGGCAAGGCAGTAAGCAAAAGCAAAAGTGAATAGAAACTGAAAATAAAACTGGAGCGGCACAGACAGTGTGGATAGAGAGCAAAGGTAACCTACACAAGTTTCAGGGTAACCTAGAGAGATTTTATTTAGGAAGAACAAAGAGAAAGTTCAGAGCACTTCCAGAGAGCTGGAAGCGGGTTCCTGTCATGAAGAAGCAGAGGAGACACAGACCAAGAAGCAAAGGCCTGCAGGGGTATAAATAGCCTCTCTGAAATTAGCTGCAAGTCTTTCATTGGCCTCTTTGCACGTCCGGGCAGAACTGTCCTTTTCTATTGGTCATTGATTGTCTCTTTCTATTTTTCTATTGGTCATTGGTTACCTAGGTTACTGATGGGCCTCCAGACTTCCTGGTTTATCAGGCCAGATTTTCCTTTCATCCCCCTTGAAACCTTTTCTTAGTGTTCCTTCTCATCCAGGAAGAACCCTTTCTGGAATTGGGGGTCTGATGACCTAGAGTCAAAGTAGGTCAGATAATTTTTTTATGACCAGTTTTTCCACAGAGTAATTTTGGGTTTTATGGATGGCCTTTATGAACACAGTTTCTGGTTTTCATGACCTGCCTTGGGGAAGAGGGATTCTCTGGCTACCTTCAGTGGAGAATAGGACTGAGAGACTAGAGCACGGGAGAAAGTCAGAGAAAAACTTTGGTTTCTGAGCCCTTCACTTCACTGTTCTGAGCCCCAACAGTGGTATGAGGTATAAAATCCTTCTCCTTTCTGGAACATCTGTCTCCCCACCCTTGTCCCCACCACATCTTTGTGAAATTCTACGACCACTCCCAGAGAGAAAACTAAAAACTGGAACCAACTAACCATAAGTTCAGGACTGCCTCGCTCAAGCATTCCAATCCATGGGATGGCTGTGACCTCTTTGGAGGAAGCAGCATCTAACGTCTTGTCTGGGGGGGGTGGGGTGGTGGTCAGCCCTAAAATGGAACTTAGGTTTAAACTGAGGGATTGGAATCCTTCAGAAATACCTTGAGAGACCTGAGGACCTGGAATATTCATAAGACATTAATTATTTCATACGCATGACAACAATTTTCAGGTTATAACAAAAATAAAACACTCAATTGTAAAGAAAACAGAAGGGGCCTCCTTGGTGCCCCAAACAAAGATATAATTCAACGTTCTGATCACACATGTTGAAGTCTTCATGCTCTCATCACACTTGAAATTTCTTCAGTACATTATGGGGCCAGGGTTACTCCCTCTGGAGCCTTAGACAAATAGCCAGTTTCCTTAGGCGAAGGCCATCATCCAATCCTCTTCCCACCAGATGGTTTCCAGCCAGCTGGACATGATCCCCCTCCTCACCTCCTGGTCTGCAGCTGGAGTGACCACTTTTGCAACCAATTTAGGTTGGTCTCTTCAAGCCTCACCCCTGGCAAGTCTCCCAAGAAAAGTGAAACTTGACCATGGAATTGAAATTAGAAATCCTTAGAAATGGAAAATGAAGTTAGAAGGTACCTAGGAAGTACTTGATGAGTACTTGAATGAGTGAATGGATGAATGAATGAATGATGATGAATTCATGAGCTTATAAGGGAAAAGCTCCCTGTATTGCAAGGCTTTTAGAGTTTATTCTGCAGAAGACCCATCCCACAATCAACTGGTGGTTTTGCTAACACTACAGTTTCTGCTCTGACTCACTCAAAACAGAATTGTGGAGGGTTTTGACTTCCTAACAAACTGCTAGCAAATTCCTCAGGGACTTTCTCAATTTAACAAAGTTGGAACAGTATTGAGCCTCAGGCACCACAGCTTCAGGAATTCTGAGCAAAAGACTGCATTAGTCAAGGAGTTCTGCCATCATGATTAATATCAAGTGGTTTCTTTTCTTGAATAGTGGTCCAGGGAGATATTAACAGATACTCACTTAGGTTTGTGGGCTGGACAAAAGCAAAGAAAAGCTTAGAAGAGCCACAGGACTCATAAAAGCAAGGGCCTGAAATATGCAACTTCACATTTCTAGTAAAAGAGAACTCAGTGCCAGGGGAAAACAGATACCGTTTAACAGAGTGTTAAGATGGTGCCTGGTTACTGGCAATTTCACAGAGAACTCTGACAACCCAAAATAAAAGACTGAGGCCAAAGATCTCAATCAGTAGAGGGGTATTAAGCCAAAGTTTGAGAATTTAGAATGTGCCGGGAAATACACAAACCACAAATGCATCTGTGACAATTTTTCTGAAGAACTAGGAACTTTCTCAATCTGGGAACTTCAGTATTTGAGGGGACAGGGCATATGGAAAGAAAAAAGAAGAGGAGGCTGGCAGTACTGGCAGTGAGACAAAGCAGTTCCATTCTTGGGAGGCTTAGGGAATGAACCATAAGGTACAGTGAATGAAGAGAAAAATGGCATGAGGGAAGCATCTGTTATGCAGGTGACCCTGGGTTGGTGAAAGAATGATCCATCTTATCTCTATTCTGCACTTGGGAAAATAAACTTGTAATCAACATTATTAGTATGGAATGGAACAGACTTTAGTTTTAGGCACGAGATGTAGTCTGCAGACTCAGGGTTACAATTTGCATGTCCTTGGTTATAGGAAGCCAGCGAGGAATTTCCCTATAAACCTCTGTGGGAGCAGTCCTTGTAGGCAGATGCCTGAGGACTTTTACCTTTGGGTAGGGGGCAGGATCTGGCTGATGCTCAGTGCTGGTGACAGCTATTCATCTAGAAGAGGCGGTTGAATGACTCAGCCTCCAGGCCTGACCTTCCCTTTAGCATAGGTAGTTCATGAGATTTTTATTTTCCTTTACAACTCCAAGTTTCACTTCCTATGAACAGCTGGGGAGGTGGGGACTTACAAGAAAGGATATAAGATCAGTCCTTTACCTCTGTTTAAATTTAAAACACTTAGTCCTCTTGGGTATTTGCACTTTAATTTTTATCTGGAAGTTGATTTAGAATTTAACTTTAATTTTTATCTGGATTAATTTGGAAGTTAATCCATGACTGAAAAATTATAGACATCACTTGGTACAGTAAATTTTGCATTTTGAGATGCAAAAAAACAGGTGTTAATTGTAAAATAAGCCTATCACAGCACTTATAAAACAGTTGAAGGACACCAAAATATTTCACCCCAGAAATACTTTTTTTTTTCAGAGATGGGGTCTCACTATGTTGTCCATTCTAGAGTACAGTGGCTAGTCGCAGGCTCAATCCCATTACTGATCAGTGTGGGAGTTTTAACCTGCACCATTTGCAACCTGGGCTGGTTCACCCCTCCATAGGCAACCTGGTGGTTCCCCCTACTCCGCACCTGGGGGTTACCATACTGATGCCAAACTTGGTGCAGACACCTGACAGCATAGCACATTATGGCCTTGAATTCCTGGACTCAAGTGATCCTCCTGCCTCCTGAGTAGCTGGGACTATAGGCGCACACTATGGTGTCCTACAAAATATTTGTTTTTGAGATATTTTGAGATGGTTGTTTAGAGGGTCTGCAAACAGAAGTAGCCCTGAAAACCTGTCATATGTGGGAGAGATTTGTATCTGAAGAGAATTTGCATTGAGGCAGCCAGGCTTTCTCTGAGCTCCCTTATCCAGATCAAGAAAAGGTTACCTGAGAGTCTGACACCTTTAAAGGTCAGAAAGAAACATCTACCACCTGTTCTGAGGGTTGCTAGCTGTGCGGTATCATCTATATCAGGGGTATCCATCCAAACTGCAGCCTACAGGCCTATGTGACATCCAGAATGGTTATGAGGGTGGCCCAATACAAAATTTTAAACTTACTTAGAACAGTATGAGATTTGGCGTGATTTTTTTTTTTTTTTGGTAGAACTATATTGTATGGTTCTTGAGTGCGAACTTTGTAGATGACAAAGTCATGTCATAACATCATGTAAAATATGGATACACTCACTATTTGTACGTATGTGTGGCTTCAGTTTTACAGTGGTGTGTAGCTTCTAGTAATTTTTGGCAAGACAGCAATTACCAATAATATTTCAACCCACCATTGCAATGTTAGGCATTTAATGTTATGTAGAAGTCAGGTAAGTATTCTTATGTTGCGGACCAGCCCCAAACTATACTGAGTTCTCTCCCAGTGGTTGGTGGAGCTGAGAGGATGAGTCAGCTGAGAGGATGATGTCTATAATTTTTCAGTCATGAATTAACTTCCAAACGAAAAGTCAGAACACAAAGAGAAAGTTTCTTATAAGGAGCTGGATAGAGGCGGCTGACCACCCTCAAATGTGAGGTTGGTGGACAGTCCCTCGCTCCAGGCTAGCTCTGTTTTTATTACATACACCACTGTTTTAATCATCCATCTAATGGGGGAAAGCTAAACCCTTACATAATTGTTCTTGCTGGGCTTTCATTTTCTAACCAAACTACTTCTTTAACTACCTTAATTGCATTGATTTACTTGTTACTTTTATCACTCTACGCTACTTTTGATCCAACACAAAGCCTGGGACAGGAACATAGTCCAGATGCAGGGCATCAAGGGGGACCCCAATTAGACTTTGCACACAAACCTCAGGATGAACAATTAAGCCCCTGGGAAGCCTTGTGCTCAGACGATCTAGTGCTTCTGATTATACTGAGGTGACGGAAGAAAGGAAACATTTTTCTCCTTATTTTTTCCTTAGAGACTTTTTCTCTCTTAATGAGATTTAGACATTCTGCATTCCTTAACTCCCCCAAAGCATCCACTCTCCCTGGGAGGGCAGCCCCTCCTGGAGAGCCTTGCCTCTCAGTGACCTTGCAGGGGAGTTGCCCTGGGGAGAGGTGAAATACCAGCAAGACAGTCTTCTTGTCTTAAAGGGTCAGGGTTACACTGAGCATTTTGCAACTGATTTTGGGTTTCTCTGATCCACTTCTCTTCCGTCTCTGCTCTGTTTAGCCCATCATCTGCAATCATTTTCTTAATTCAATTCCTAACCTACTTATAATAAACAATTGAATATTGGTTTTTAAGCTTGTTAAATTGTTATTTCTAACAATGCAAGCACATCAAGATATGACTCTTTCCATAAGTACCCATATTCCCACCCACATTTTTAATTATTAAGGGAACTTTCATACCTCCATGACCCCTCACACATCAATAGACCCTCTGCCTCATCCAGGCATCAGCAGCCAAGATGTGGAAGGGCCCAAATCTTGCTTTCTATTTTCTTGTCAATTAATTTTCATAATAAAAGTAAATATAGTCTCCTATTTATAATTATTTCTTAACCCCAACATGGCTTCTACAACATCTCAAAAGAAAAGAGAACCCCCCAAAAGAAAAGTTACGAATTAAGGTAGATTGTCCAATGAAAAGTGGACATATGACTACTTTTTTCTGTAGAGGCAAATAGTAGGGCACTGTCCTTAATTTGTAGGGAATTTGTGTAAGTTTCAAAAGACTATAATTTGAAAAAGGCATTATATGCCAAAACATGCTGCCAAATTTGATGCATATGAAAGCTTCTGTCATAAGGACAAAGAAATGGCTTCTTTAATATCATTAAAAGACATGATTAAATCAAAATATTTATACAAAGCAGTAAAAAATATGTTGAAGTGATTTCTTTGTCCATTGTTAACACATCTGGTATACATACTGATGGTGCCCAGCAATGGTAGATAAGAGGGACTTGTAAAATTAATAGAAGATGTAATTGACGCCAAAAACTCATGTTTGATGAAGTAGTATTGTATAGTAATCAAGAAATTTCATGTGTAAAGGCTTTAAAAATAGATAATATTGTGCAAATAATCATCATTCAAAACTGTGAATTTCATAAAGGCCAAGGGATTGAATCATCACCACTTCCAGGAATTTCTTAAATGTGTTGACACTGACCATGGTGATATCATTCACTTTTCAGAAGTAAGATGGTTAAGTTGAGGCCAAATGTTGAAAAGATTTTATGATTTGTGACATAAACACATTTATGGTACCAAAAAACAAATTTGTATGAGACCCTGATGATGAAAACTATCTTACAGATTGAGTACTGTTAATGGACTTAACCACTCATTTAAATGAGTTAAATTATGTGTCATTAAGGGGAAAACCAACTTATCAAGATAATGTTTCAAACCTTACAGCATTCCAAATGAAACTGAAATTATGGCAAGCTCGAATCAAGGCAAACAATTTTATGCATTTCAACACGTTCACTAAACATAGTCCTGAGAACAGTGAAAAATATGCAGCCTTGCTCTTCTATTTGACATAAGAATTTGTAAACAGATTTCAAAATTTCCTGGAAATAATCAAATTTTGGTGCATTTGTTACTCCATTTTCATCAACATAAATAAGCTACCTGCCAGTTTTCAAATGGAATGCAGAGTTACAATGTGACATTCAGATTAAAGAAAAATTTGATCATGTCTCTTTACTGGAGTTTTATAGTTCCCGTCTTCCCAGAGACAAATATCTCTCACTTCACAATTGCACCTTATTCATGTCACCACTTTTAGCAGCCCCTACATTTGTAAGTAACTCATATTAAGAAAGAAGCATATTCACTTGTAGACCCTGCTACTTGGGAGGTTTAAGGCAAGAGAATTGCTTAAGCCCAAGAGTTTGAGTTTGCTGTGAGCTGTGACATCATAGCACTCTACCGAGGGTAACATAGGGAGGCTCTGTCTCAAGAAAAAAAAAAGAAAACATATTAAGAGTAAAACTAGAGCCAAAATCTGATGAGCACCTTCAGAACTTACTAAGAATTGCAACTAGTTCCATCAAACCAGATACTGATGCATTAGTTTCTCAAATACAATGTCACATATCCAACTAGTTTTGTGTTGTCCACTTTTCCTTTATTTTTGCAATAAAAATATAAAAAATACCAAAAGTAGTTTTATTACTTAGATATGTACATTTTCTACAGAGTCTCTTTCAGTCACCCTGGGGTTGAGTTGCTGTGGTGTCATCATAGCTCACAGCAACCTCAAACTCCTGGGCTCCAGTGATCCTCTTGCCTCAGCCTGCCAAGTAGCTGGGACTGTAGGTACCCACCACCATGCTGGGCTAGTTTTGTTTTTGTTTTTGTTTTTTTTTAATTTGTAGAGACTGGGATCTCATTCTTACTCAGGCCCTTCTCTGACTCCTGAGCTCAAGCAATCCACCTGCCTCAGCCTCCCAGAGTACTAGGATTATAGGTGTGAGCCACAGCTCTGGCTTAATATTTATTTATTTATTTGGAGACAGAGTTTCACTCTGTTGCCCCAGGCTAGAGTACAGTGGTGTCATCATAGCTGACTGCAACCTCATACTCCTGGTTTCAAGTGATCTTCCTGCCTCAGCCTCTCAAGTAGCTGGGACTACAGGTGCCTGTCACAACTGCCTAGTTTTTCTATTTTTAGTAGAGATGGGTCTCACTCTTGCTCAGGCTGGTCTTGAACTCCTGAGCTCAAGGGATTCACCCACCTTGGCCTACAAGAATGCTGGGATTATAGGTGTAATTCTCTGTGCCTGGCCTTGTTGGATGATTTTAAAAGGCTCTCTGAGTGGGCCGCTGCATAATTAGGATGATTATGTGAAGACTTTGTGCTTACTTATGGTAGAGGACATCACAGTAATTATGCACCAAACTTTTTTTTTGTTCCTCAGGTTTTGCTAATGTTTGTGTATTGAATGTGTGGCCCAAGACAACTCTTCTTCTTCCAATGTGTCCAGGGTAGACACCCTGATCTATATAATACTATCTTTGCAACTCAGGCTGCTCTCATCTGTTTTGCCAAGATCCAAACCCCTATTCTTTGTGTAACCTCATTATGGTATAAAAGTACACTGTGTTACCTTTCTTTAAGGTTTCGTTTTGTAAGATCTCATGGCACATTAATAAATTCACATGCCTTTTCTCCTATTAATTTGCCTCTTCTCAGTTGATTATCAGCAAACCTTCAGAGGGTGAAGGGGAAATTTTCCCTTGACCCCCACACAGTTTTATGATAATCTGTTTATTTGTCTGATGTTTCCTCTTTGATTTAGCCCTTAATAGCAGGGACTATGCTATATTGTTTCTATATATCTTTCTTATCGATATGTCTGGCACATAATATGCACTCACTAAATATTTGAGTGAGTAAATAGAATGACAATCTAAGTAATGGAGTACAGTAGGAGGAGCGGTCCAACCACAGCGTGAGTAATGTCCATAAGAATCCAATCACCTTAGACTTTATCAAAACTTTAATAGAGGGTTGCCAAGAAGCAATAGCTCTTGGAGGTGTGAAAGGAAGAGACATGTTCATAAAAAAGCAATGAGTCCTTTCTATATCCATAAAAATGATCT
The DNA here is from genome assembly GCA_963574575.1 of Galagoides demidoff. Taxonomy (NCBI): domain Eukaryota; kingdom Metazoa; phylum Chordata; class Mammalia; order Primates; family Galagidae; genus Galagoides; species Galagoides demidoff. Next base: position 26,157 of record CAUYQV010100899.1, read on the forward strand.
GGTAGCTCTTAATTTTGCATGTAGAATACATGTGTGAACTAAAATAAGAACCCCAGCCACCTGAATGGACTCTGTTCCCGCCAAGGGGACCCCAGGAATATCCTAAAGCTGAGTTGCAGACCAAGAGAAGGGAAGTCAGGCAGGCCTTGTCATGCCCCCCTATCTTCTTGGCGACGTCCTTTGTAACTCATTAATGGCCCTTAGGCTATGTAAGATAACGCTTAAACCACACCTGCAGGTCCTCAGTTTATTTAACAGATCTCATGAATCTAAGTTTAGTGACTTGTCTCTGACTAACAGAGTTCCTTATCTTAATTCAAACATTTCAACCCCCACTCCCCCCAAAATTCTAAGCCTTTAGACCAGTGGTTCTCAACCTTCCTAATGCTTCAACCCTTTAATACAGTTCCTCATATTGTGGTGAGGAACCTCAACGATACCCCAACCATAAAATGATTTTCCTTACTACTTCATAACTGTAATTCTGCTACGGTTATGAATCATAATGTAAATATCTGATATGCAGGAGACCCCCAAAGGGGTCACGACCCACAGGTTGAGAACTGTTGCTTTAGATGAAGCTTTATTCTTTTAACCAGTCACGAATCAAAGAATCTTTAAATCACCTATAACCTTTAATCCCACTTTGAGATGTCCCACCTTTTGGGGCCAAACTAATATATGTCTTCTATGTATTAATTTTTGCGTTTATGTAATTCTTGTCTCCCTGACATGTACATAGCCAAACTTTAACCCAATCCCGGTGAGAACACTTCCTCAGGGCTTCTTGGGCATGACTCTCTAGGCTGTTGTTGCACCAATTTGCCTCAGAATAAACCTCTTTAAATTATTTTTACAGAGTTTGGGGTCTTTTTCCATTGGCACGTGGAGTAATCATTTGGAATATTGTTAAAAGTTTGGCACTTGTCCCCAGGCCACATCAGAAGAATGAGGACAAATGGTTTGAGGAGAAGAAAAGGAAAGTTTATTTGCAGCAAATGAGGAGGATGGCAGACTAGAGTCTTAGGGAAAACCATCATCCTAACTAAGGCAGAGCGTTTTAAAGAGTTTTCAGCTTCGGGCTATTAACTGTAGTTGATGGTTCTGATCCATCCCATCTTGTTCACCACCCAACCAGGTTTATTGCCCCCTGCTGGAGAGAAAGTCAATACACTGAGACAGCAGCTTTCACAGCAGAGAAAGAGTTTAATATTGCAAGTGCCATGTGAGGAGACAGGAGTAATTTCTCAAATCCATCTTCTCAAAAATTTGGAAGGGTTTTTAAAGACAGTTTAGCAGTCAAAATGCTGGGTAATTGGGTCTGGTAGTTTGCTGGGTTTAGGGAAGAACTATAGGGGTGTGGAAACTGTCTTCTTTGGGAGTGAGGAGGAGGGAAGGGGAAGAGGGAAGGAGGGAGGACGATTGGTAAGCTCTCACCTAATGGGCCCAGTGTAAGGGTGTACAGCACACCCCCTGGGTGAAGGGCTCAACCATAGTTTGGACTATACCTAAGAAATGGAAACAATGTACCATAATCATTTGTACCCTCATATCATCTAAAATTAAAAAATAAATTAGTAAAATTATATAAGGGAACCCAATATAAGCTGTTAACTTGTTATTGCATATTTTCACCTCAGATTTCCCCCTTGAGCTTCAAACAACCTGAGAATAACACTAGAATCTACTTACATCCCCATTCATTACTGCTTGTTAGTTCTTGAATCTTCAATATTAAAAAAATTAAATTCAACTTGGCGCCTGTAGCTCAAGCGGCTAAGGCTCCAGCCACATACACCAGAGCTGGTGGGTTCTAATCCAGCCCAGGCCTGCCAAACAGGACAACTACAACCAAAAAATAGCCAGGCATTGTGGCGGGCGCCTGTAGTCCCAGCTACTTGGGAGGCTGAGGCAAGAGAATTGCTTAAGCCCAGGAGTTGGAGATTGTTGTGAGCTGTGGCACCATGGCACTGGCCCCAGGGTGACAGTTTCAGACT
>CAUYQV010100900.1:0-19327 GCA_963574575.1 Galagoides demidoff
GCATCACAGCTCATAGCAACCTCCAACTCCTGGGCTCAAGCGAGTCTCCTGCCTCCGCCTCCCAAGTAGCTGGGACCACAGGCGCCTGCCACAACGCCCGGCCATTTTTTGGTTGCAGCCATCATTGTTGTTTGGTGGACCCAGGCTGGGGATTCAAACCCGCCACCTTAGGTGTACGTGGCTGGCGCCTTAGCCGATTGAGCCACAGGTGCCGAGCCTGTTTGTATATCTTTAAAAAATAGTCATTATGTTTTCTCCAGCAATGTGCAGTTTGAAAGAAATAAGAACTTCTTCAATGAAGATTAAAAATCTGGTTTATTACTATGATTAGGATTTTGCTGGAAAATGTTCATACTAAAGGTTGGATTATCTGGCCCCTCCAATTAATTTCATTTACTGAGTTATAAACCAAGCGTAAAACTTATTCTTTCTTTCTCTGATACCATCCCTCATCTCAAGCAATTTTTTGTATCAAGATATCATCAGAAGAGGTTTATAATATTCTTGTTTATCTTTCAGAGATAATGGATTTTGTATTCCTCTTTGTGAATTGACTTCCTTTCTACCCTTGAAGTTATAAGTGGGACTCACATTGTTTTCTTTTTGTCATCCATGTTTTTTAATGGGTTGCTCTCTAGGGGCCAGAATTGCTTCTTGCGGGGAGGTGATGAAAATCTTAATTATTTGGGGTCTTCCAGTGGACCATGCACACTATGTCTGTGATATAAAAATTTCTAGGGAGGGAGGAAAAAAACTACAAAAGGCTTATTAGGGTATTAATAATGGAAGAAAAAGGTTGAGAAAAACTGATATAGATCACGGGTAAAGAGGCAAAGAATTTGTCAGCAATAGTTTTTATTTATATTTTTGGAAAGGAAACTCCAGGGAGTAAACAAATGTGCTGATGACAGAATATTTCAGAAACATTTCCCCAGGTCAAAGTGGTTCCTTCTGAGATTTTTGCTACTATGTACACACTGCTTGGTAAACTTTGCAACTTCATAGCATATCAGAAGGAACTAGACTGCATCCTCTTCCTGTCTCTTCCCTTGGAGTAGCTTTTAGCTTTTCATTGGGGACCTGTTGTTAAAGGAAGATAAACTTTACCCTATACCAACCAACCATTTTCCTTTTTTCTCTAGAAAAACCTATCTGTACATTTCTTAAATGTATTTTCCTAGTAATATTCAAAGCAAACTGGCAGTTAGAATTATATAAGCTGTTTGTTCCAAACAGTCAAAATATCCACAAGCTAAAAACATTTCCTATTTTGAGCATTAGAACAGTGTAAACCTTAGTGACTTGCTCGGCACTTTGATTCTCATCCTATTTCTAAACCTGGTAGAGGTAAGAATCCAACAAAAAAAAACATTTTGCAACAATATTTAAGTCTTGTTTTTTACATATATTTATATGTTTTCATTTATGCATGCATATATTTATATGTTTGTATTTATGTATACATATATACTTTTTGTGTGTGTGTAGGGACAGAGTCTCACTTTATCACCCTCGGTAGAGTGCCATAGCATCACAGCTCATAGCAACCTCCATTTCTTGGGCTTAGGCAATTCTCTTGCCTCAGCCTCCCGAGTAGCTGGGACTACAGGCCCCCACCACAGTGCCCAGCTATTTTTTTGTTGCAGTTTCTCTGGGACCGGGTTTAAACCTGCCACCCTCAGTATATGGGGCTGGCACCCTACCCACTAAGCCACAGGCGTTGCCCCATATATGCCTTTTTTAATAATATCAATATGGTTGAGTTTTAAAACTCTTAAAGGGATAAAAGGAAACATTCAAGGAATACAGGTTTAATTTTTCCAATTTATATTTTGGGGGAATAACAACCTCTTAATGACTTTTGAACCATTGTTTAACTGCCTAGTTTTACCTTTAAAATACAAGGGCTATCCAGAAAGCATCCAGCCATGTGTTATATAAAAAAGTATTAACAATGGCTAGATAACATTCATATAGATCCTTGAGTAAAAACAATGTCTCTGTTGATTTGTTATATCTCAGCACCTGGGGCATAGTCGATTCGCAATACTTTCGAACGAAAGAATGAGACACACATGTAATGTCAATACTCTTTATTCACAGAGCCAGTATTTATGACTTTATATTCTCTCTGAAGTTATTTATTAATTTATTGATTTGAGACAAGCGTTTCACTTTGTCACCCTCGGTAGTATGCTGTGGCATCATAGCTCACAGCAACCTCAAACTCTTTGGGCTCAAGAGTTTGATACCCTTGTCTTAGTCTCCCAAGTAGCTGGGGCTATAGGTGCCTGCCACAATGCCCAACTATCTTTAGAGATGGGGTCTTGCTCTGGCTCACGCTGGTCTTAAACTCCTGAGCTCAAGCAATCCACGTACCTCAACGTCCCAGAGTACTAGTATGATAGGCATGAGCCACCACACCTAGCCACTGAAGTTATTTGTAATCCCCAAATCAATAGTTGGAGCACTTTCATGTTTATTTTTGGACGTGTATAGAGCAGTGAAAAATTTGAACAGCCTAACATGTGTGCATGTTCCCAACAGAAGGTGCAGTACTCTGCCTTCTTATTTCAGCTCTCATACGACAAACAGGTTTCCATTTTGTGGTGTATTTAGTGCACATTTTTAGCATTTTTTTTCCTTTCATGATCATACTATATAAAACAGCCACAAGCAAAGTGCTAATGTGCTATCTAGTGTTCCCAAGACTCAGAAGGCTGTGATGTGCCCTGTGGAAAAAATCTGTTAGATAAGCTTCGTTATAGTGAAGCATAGGTTACAGTTTAATGTGAATTCATTGTTAATGAATCAGTGACCTATACTAAAGAAAATGTCTTTAAACAGATGCACACCAAAAAAAGGTTATGTATTGGTTAATTGACAAAAATGTGACCAGAGATTCCCAGGAACCTAACCCTATATTTCTCAGAGAAGCGGTAGTTCAGTATTTGCTAAATCATTATCAATGGTGACTTATAGAATGTAGCTACCACAAATAGTAGGAATTAATTATATGTGCAATTTTAAAATTGTGCTCAAATACATAATAATTTATAGCTTGCTTATTTTTTCCTTTATAACTGTGTCATGTTCCTATTAAAAAATATGAGTCTTTGGCTGGGCACCATGGCTCACACCTGTAATCCTATATTATAGGAGGCTAAGGCAGGAGGATCACTTGAGCTCAGTAGTTTTAGATCTGCCTGACAAGAGGTAGTGAGGCAGATCACCTCTACTAAATAGAAAAAAATTATCCAGCTGTTATGATGGGTACCTATATTCCTAGCTATAACCTCCTTAGAAGGTTAAGACAGGAGGATTGCTTGAACCCAGAAGTTTGAGGTTGCTGTAAGCTAAGCTGACACACTCTATTTTAGCCTGAGCAACAGAGACTCTGTCTCAAAAAAAAGAATGTTTATCATAATATAAGTTATATTATTTTTAAAAACCTGTGTATGTCCTTGTATGTGTATAGCAACATAGAGACAGGTATGGCTAATATGTAAAAGGTTAAACTGGTTACCTAAAATTGGTTCCTGGAGGATGAGTATTTTTTTCTTAATTTTTCTTTGTATTATGTCACTGGTTATAGTGAGCACATATTTCTTTTGCAGATACTCTTGTAAAACATGACTTTTAATTGTTGTATTGCATTTCCTTATATGAAAGGAATAAAATTTTGATTAATTATGACTTTATTTACGTCCTTCTAGTGCCTCGGGAGGCTAAAGTGGGAGGATCACTTGAGTCAAGAATTTAAGACCAGCCCAAGCAACAAAGGGAAACCCCAATCTCTAGAAAAAAAGTTATCCGGGTATGGTGGTCCATACTTATAGTCTCAGCTACTCAGGAGGCTGAGTCAGGAAAATCGCCTGGGCCCGGGAATTTAAGGCTTCAGTGAGTTAGGGTAATGCCATACACTCTAGCTTGGGCAACAAAGCTACACCTATTTCAAAAAAAAAAAAAAAAATTATGGCTTAAATTCTTATGCTTCAGACAGTCAGCGTCTACAGCTGGATCTACAGAAAATGGAGCTTCTGGAAAGTAAAATGACTGAGGAGCAGCATTCTCTAAAAAGCAAAATTAAGCAAATGACAACTGATCTAGAGACATACAATGATTTGTCAGCTTTAAAATCCTCAGGTGAAGAAAAGAAAAAGGTAAATGCTAACAAAGTCTTATAAAATTACAATTCAGTTTGGTTTTTTTTTGATCAAATTTAATATGTGTGCACTTTATGGGATTTTTTATTTTCAATTGATAGATATTTAAGCTGAGAAAAAATAATAAAAATGTTTATATTCGTAGTTGGAATTTAGAGTGACTTAAAGTTTTAAGCAAGATATAAACTATTAATACAGAGCATTTCAACAAATATGAACTTTGTTAATTGCAGATTTGATAATCACTCTTCCTACTTAATTGTCAGTAGCTTTCTGTTGGCATTTACATTAATATAAAGTCACTTTGGTGGGGTAGGGACAGATATGGCAGCATTAATTGAATTATTAATACAATTAATATTAACATAGCTTATACACATAGTTCAATGGGTTTTTTTTTCTTTCTTTTTTTTTTTTTGAGGCAGAGTCTTACTATGTCACCCTTGGTAGAATGCTGTGGCATCACAGCTCACAGCAACTTCAAACTCTTGGCCTTAAGCTATTCTCTTGGCTCAACCTCCCAAGTAGCTGGGACTACAGGCACCCGCCACAGTGCCCGGCTATTTTTGTTGTTGTTGCAGTTGTTTAGCTGGCCAGGGCCGGGTTTGAACCCGCCACCCTCCATGTATGTGGCTGGCACCATAACCACTGTGCTAAGGGTGCCGAGCCATTCAGTGGGTATTTTTATAAACAGATTTTAGAGTAGTAACAGCCTTGGTAGAATTTTATCAGAATACAGTCCTTAAAATTATTTAAGTCCAATATGATTTATACTGCTTATTAGATAATTACTGTAGCCTCTTATTTATTTCTGTTTGGGTCTATCTAGAAATTACAGCAGGAAAGAACAGTATTATCAATTCGCAGAAATGCTTTTAAGAAAATAATGGAGAAACTAAATATACAATATGAGATGCTAAAAACACAACTGCAAGAAAATGAGACACATTCTCAGGTAAAAAAAATTTTTTAATGGCTTTGCAATTAATTTATCCTTTTAGGTTATCTGTCCCATTCTCTTAAACTATATTTTTACTCCAAACAACCCTTTTGTATATAAAAAAAAAATGTGTTATATACCGTCCAAATGTTCTGGCTTTGAGGACAGTACAACCTCCACTCAGAAGAAATTAACATCTGATTGTTTACCTCCTACAAACCCATATGGAAGCCCACTTCTATGTAAGGCACTGTCTTGGGCACAACCATTATGATAACTTTTAAAAATTTCAAAAGTAAAGTATTTATAATGCAAAAACTTTGAAAACTCATAAAAACCACAAATAAAGTAAACCCTAATGACTAATATCCTCCCAGCAGAGAGATTCTTGTTGGCATTTTTGGTGTGGGTCCTATTAGACTCTCTCTTTCCCTCTATATGTGTATGTACGTGCACATTTATGCATATTCATAAGTATATATTTATTTCTATATGTTTATATAAACACTTTCATATTATACATATTATTTGGGGGCTTGTTTTTTCTTTTTTGCAGTTTTTGCCCAGGACCGGGTTTGCACCCACCACCTCTGGTACATGGGGCCAGTGCCCTACTTCTTGAGCCAGTGGCGCTGCTTGTTTTTCATTATTAAAGATAAAAGCTATTTCTCTTGTCAGTATACATATTTTTTAAATACCATTTTCTTTTTTTATTTTTTTGAAACAGTCTCACTTTGTCGCCCTCAGTAGAGTATTGTGGCATCACAGCTCATAGCAACCTCCAGCTCTTGGGCTTAGGTGATTCTCTGGCCTAAGCCTCTGAATAGCTGGGACTACAGGCACCCGCCATAATGCCCAGCTATTTTTTTGTTGCAGTTTGGCCAGGGCTGAGTTCGAACCTGCCACCCTTGGTATATGGTGCTGGTACCCTACTCACTGAGCCATAGGCATTGCCAATTTTATTTTAATTCTTTTTATTGTTGGGGATTCATTGAGAGTACAAGAAACCAGCTTACACTGATTGCATTTGTTAGGTACAATTCCTCTTATAATTGTGTCTTGGCCCCAAAAGTTGTGTCACACACCAAGATACCCACTTCCTCCCTCCTTTTCTCTCTCTGCTCTTCCTTCTCCCAACCCCCCCCTCCTTCCCTCTCTCAACCTCCTCTTCCCTCCCTCTTCCTTTCTCTCAACCCCCTCCCTCTATCTCTCTGTACTCTCCCCTTCCCCGACCCCCTAACATGTACTAGGTCACTAATTGTCCTCATATCAAAATTGAGTACATAGGATTCATGCTTCTTCATTCTTGTGATGCTCTACTAAGAATAATGTGTTCCACTTCTATCCAGGTTAATACAAAGGATGTAAAGTCTCCATCTTTTTTAATGGCTGAATGGTATTCCATAGTATACATATACCATAACTTGTTAATCCATTACTGGGTTGGTGGGCATTTTGGCGATTGTAAATTGAGCTGCAATAAACAGTCTAGTGCAAGTATCTTTATGATAAAAGGATTTTTTCCCTTCTGGGTAGATGCCTAGTAATGGTACTATAGGATCAAATGGGAGGTCTAGCTTGAATTCTTTGAGGGTTATTCATACTTCCTTCCAAAAGGGTTGTATTAGTTTGCAGTCCCACCAGCAGTGTAAAAATGTTCCTTTCTCTCCACATCCACGCCAGCATCTGCAGTTTTGAGATTTTGTGATGTGGGCCATTCTTACTGGGGTTAGATGGTATCTCAGGGTGGTTTTGATTTGCATTTCTCTAATATTTAGGGATGATGAGTGTTTTTTCATATTTTTGCTAGCCATTCATCTGTGTTCTTTAGAGAAGGTTATATTCATGTTTCTTGCCAATTGATACATAGGATTGTTGGCTTGTTTCATGTGGATTAATTTGAGTTCATTATAGATCCTACTTATCAAGCTTTTATCTGATTCAAAATATGCAAATATCCTTTTCCATCATGTAGGTTGTCTATTTTCCTCAGTTGTCTTCTTAGCTGTACAGAAGCTTTTCAATTTAATTAAGTCCCATTTGTTTATTTTTGTTGTTGTTGCAATTGCCATGGAGGTCTTCTAGGTTAATAAAATTCTGCTACATGGATATAGCATAATTTATTAAACCAATTACCTTTCATTGGACATTTAGGTAATTTCTAATTTTAAAACTATTCAAATAATGCTATAAAGAGCACTAATTATTTACACTGGTTGCAGAGACACATTCCTGCAACTCCCTTTTCATATCTCTATTCCTGCTGATAATTGCCTGAACAGTGTTTGAGGTCTTTTAGATTGTGACCTATGAGAGGGCCAAGATAAAATGCACATATCTGTCTTATTCACTTTATCCTTAGCACTGTCCTATTAGTTGGCACATAGTAGGTGTTCAATAACTATTTGTTGAATGATTGAAATGAAGCATGTGTCATTCAAAATCAGTAATTATGGTTTGAAAAAGATTAGTCATTCTCATATCTATGTTAGCAATTTTCGCATATGATTTATTATGCTACATGCATTAAAAATTTCCTCCTTTTCTTTATATAGGGTTATGGTGATGATAGAAAATAATAATTTCACTTAATTTTCTACTTCCCAGCCATAAACACAACCATTGTTAGTATTTTATGTAATATCCTTAATAGTGTTTTTTCTTTGCAGTCATACATTCATATTAATTATAGTTTTTACAAAAAAATGAAATTATTTTTAAAATTTTTCTTAAATCATTTCAGCCTTTTTCTTTTTAAATGACATTTCTATGACATCAGCTATTTCATTGCATGGATGTACCATTTAAAAGATATACATACAAAGGCCTGGGTGCAGTGGCTCATGCCTATAATCCTGACACTCTGAGAGGCTGAGGTGGGTGGATTGAGCTCACAGGTTTGAGAACAGCCTGAGCCAGAGTGAGACCTTGTCTCTAAAAAAAATAGCCGGGCATTGTAGTGGGTGCCTGTAATCCCAGCTATTTGGGAGGCTGAGGTAAGGAATCATTTAAGCCCAAAAGTTTGAGATTGCTATGAGCTGTGATGCTATGTAACTCTACTAAGGGCGACAAGTGAGACTCTGTCTCAAAAAATGAAAATAAAATAAAATAAAAGATATACATACATATGTACACACACACACACATATTCCTTATATTCTTCTTTCTTATAAGGGGTGAAATCTCATAAGAGCTTGCCATACTACTGAAAGCTTAGAAATTACTAAATTACATAATTCAAATTTACCAGTTATCCTGTCTCTACTTTTTAGTATATTATACAAACATAAATATAGTCTTATAGGTGGTAAAATTATCTAAGGTTGTTTAGAGTGGGGATGAGTACTGGACAAAAAATAAGTTTGTGAGGTCATTTATTATCTTAAATGTTTTTTAGAAAAATGTATTGAAATTTCTTATGGAATGTTGGCCCTTCTCCTCAACTGAATAGATGATTTACAGCGGAAAATACTTGATGGACACCATTTCTTTCTTTCTTTTTTTTTTGAGACAGAGCCTCAAGCTGTCCCCCTGGGTAGAGTGCTGTGGCATCACAGCTCACAGCAACCTCCAACTCCTGGGCTCAAGCAAGTCTCCTGCCTCTGCCTCCCAAGTAGCTGGGACTACAGGTGCCCGCCACAATGCCTGGATATTTTTTTTTTTTTTTGGTTGCAGCCATCATTGTTGTTTTGGTGGGCCCAGGCTGGATTCGAACCTGCCACCTTAGTTCTATGTGGCTGGCGCCTTAACCACTTGAGCCACAGGCACCGAGCCCATTTTTTAGAGTCTATCAATGGCTACCTAAGTACTAATCATATTCTTTTTTTTAAGTTTTTTTAAGTTTTTTTTTTTTTGAGACAGAACCTCAAGCTATCCCCCTGGGTAGAGTGCCATGGTATCACAGCTCACAGCAACCTCCAACTCCTGGGCTCAAGCCAGTCTCCTGCTTTAACCTCCCAACTAGCTGGGACCACAGGTGCCTACCACAATGCCTGGCTATTTTTTTTTTTTTTTGGTTGCAGTCATCATTGTTGTTTGGTGGGCCCGGGCTGGATTCGAATCCACCACCTTAGGTGTATGTGGCTGGCGCCTTAGCCACTTGAGCCACAGGCGCTGAGCCTTAAGATTTTTTTTTTGAAAAGTAAATTTATTTCAGGTTAATGCGAGGTTATGAACAACCAGGTCAAAGTATTTGATTTTGTTAGGTAGGGTCCCTCTTGTGGTTATGTCCCACACACAAAAGGTGGGCCAAACTAATCATGTTCTTAACTCTATATATTGATAACTGGAAATCATAGTATAAGCCACAATTGTAAAGCTTTGTCTATATTATTTGTTGTCCTTTGTTAATCCCAATTGATTAAATTAAATCCTTGTCTTCCTATCTTTTGCAACTGGAAAACTGGCTTTTGGCATTCATAAATAATTTTACATTAAGCTTATTTAAATAAGTTATGTAGGCCAGGTGCTGTGGCTAATGCCTATAATCCCAGCACTTTGAGAGATAGGGGAATCACTTGAGGCCAGAAGTTTGAGACCAGTGTGGGCAATATAGCAAGACCCCATCTCTATAATTTTTTTAAAAATTAGCCATGCTTGATGGTACATGCTTATAGTCCTAGTTACTCAGGAGGTTCAGGCAGGAGGATCACTTGAGCCTAGGAGTTCAAGGGTGTAATGAGCTGCATATTAGCCTAGATGACAGAATGAGATCCTAATTGTAATAATAATAGTAGTAGTAATAAGAAGGGTGGGGAGGAGGAGAAGGGATGAAGTCACAGGGAGAAACATTTTTGAAAAATGAGTGTTGTGCTTCATGATATTCTTGGGCAGGCAAATCAATAACAGAGAAGTACAATATAAAAGGAATTTGACCATCTGGCATAGTGTTGCTTTTTATATCATTCTTTGTGTAGCACTTAAGAGGTCTACTACATTGTAAGAAGGCCACCTCTTTGTATGAAACAAAGATGAAAACATTTTTGTACTTGACTTTGCAAAAGGTTGTTAGAGATTTACTGCCAAAAAGTGCTGACTGCTTCCTTAAATCCATCTTAACTTCAAGGTCCTATCTGAGGTAGATAGATCTGATTTAGTAGCATTAGCTCACAGCACATACCGTTTACATAATTTATTAGTTATGATTCATTCTGATATCTAGATTTATCTCTTTGGAGGGAACAATAGGATGGATGCCACATCAAGACTGAATTTATACCCTGAAAATAATTTTAACCTTAGAGTAGAAAGAAACAAATGCTGCTTTAATTATCATACTTTAAAAAATGATCACTGCTTCTTTGAAATGTCCCGGCAAAACATTATTTTAGTATTTCATTTTTCAAACAGTCCTTTGCTTAGGAAAAAACTATGTGCATCTTAAAAAAGAAAGACCATAACCCAGAGTTACAAGGTTAATTAAATCAGAAAAACAATTTAATTCTATAACAGTAAAATTGTCTTCTGAGGAAGCAACCATCAATATAATATCCACATTAGTTTCCTGTTGATGCAGAATTATTGTAACAGGGCCAGCTTTTTACCAGTGCTCTTATAATCTTCACACTGCAGCTCTGCTCTTATCACAACTTGTGGAATTAGACAGGAAATTTAGCCCTGGAAATAAGGAAGTTTCTCCTATATAGCTAAACCTTTGACAGTGTTTGAATATATATTACATTGGTGGCATTAGACGTCCAGATTTCAAGGAGAGATTACCATCATGTCCAATTCTTTTTTAAGTTCTTTTAGGAAAAGGAAAATCATAAATTATCTTTCAGTTGGCATGATCAGTGGTATAATAAACATTTTAAATACTTTCTAATTAAAATAAACATATACAGTAAAACCTATTATAGAAGTCAACATTATATTAATGTATTTACTATTGTTTAATCTTTCCTAAATTTCTTTTTTGTCTAGGGTGGCTTTATCTCAGCAAAATGCTAGGAGTTGATAAGATTTATACTGAATAGGTTTTTAGGAAATAACGAGGAGTAAATTTTAAGTGTCTTACCACAAAAATAAGTGAGGTGATAGCAATGTTAATAAGTTTGATTTAAGCATCTGTGTTGTATATCAAATCATCACACATTGTACCCTCTAAGCATACAGTTATGATTTTAATTAAAAATAAATTTTAAAAAGATTTAAACTGAATGGATTTTTTTAATCCTCTTAGATGGGCATATAATTGTTTTGAATATGGGTTCTAGTTAACATTTTTCTTTTATGTTTTTAGCTTACAAATTTGGAGAGAAAGTGGCAACACCATGAGCAAAATAATTTTGTGATGAAAGAATGTATCCTTTAAAAAGCTGCAAATGAACTTAACTAAGTTATTTTTTCCCAGGAATTTCTTTAAAGACTCAGATGAAATTTAGTTCAACATATACTTACCAGTTACCTAATATGTATAAAACATTGAGCTAAACTCTGTGATGTAAATGAATAAGACATAGTTTCCTGTCTATAATAGTTGGTATTTGTGTGTGTGTGTGTGTGTGTACCCCAAAGTACTTAATAGAAAGCAGCCTCTAAGAGTTGCCAGAGTTGGAATACAGAGCCATAATGTGGCATAGTAATTAAGAGCACAGGTTTTGGAGTCAGATAGCAGTAGCTCTACCACTTTCAAGTTATGGACTTGGGACAATTAATTTAAACTGTTTAAGCTATAATTTTATCTCTAAATACAGTTAATATTTCCTTCTCATAGAGTTGTTGATAGAATTATATATAACCATATATGTAAAACATTCAAGGGCTGTCTGGAAAATATCCAGCAATTGTTAATACTACTTTTAATTTTACATGCCTAGATACTTTGTGGACAGCCCTCATATATTTATATAATAAATGATGTATCATTGTTATTGTTTATACTGCTGTAACTTGGATGTTTTAGCAGCAAAAGGAGGTAAACTAGAGTCATGAAAAGTTGACCTTCAAGCTCATCCATGTTTCAGCCAATTCAGCTTCATCTCATTTCTACCTGGAGGTTTCCTGTGTTCCATCTTACTGCTTATCTTTTTGTGTGATTATAGGAGACAGCAAGTAGCTGCTGGGATATGTATTATGGAATTGTAATAAACATTTTCCTAAATGTTGTTTTCTATTTCCTCCTTTGACCCATTAAAGGCCATCTCTGCTCTGAGCAGTACCTCTTGGCTCTGATATAGGTTGTCTTCTTGGGTGTGCTGGCTTTCAGCTCAGAGGCAACATAGATCCCAGCTTACTTAGAACAGAGTAATATTCAGAAGAACCATATTCTCTTGAGTACCACGCAAGACATTTTTGAGGCGAAGGTGAGAAGATTACTTGAAGTCAGGAGTTCAAAACCAGCCTGAGGAAGTGTGAGACATCTGCCTTTACCAGAAATAGAAAAATTTAGCCCAGCATTGTGACAGTGATCTATAGACCCACCTGCTGGGGAGGCTGAGGCAGGAAGATTGTTGATCCCAGGAATTTGAGGTTGCAGTGAGCTGTGATGATGCCACTACACTCTATCAAGGGTGACAGAGTAAGACTCTATCTCAAAGGAAAAAAAATGTTTTAGGAGCTATGTTCTCAGTGGTAGTGCCCTTAATTTAAAAGCAAAAGACTCACATTCACAGTATGCTTAAAGACCAGCACTCTAGTTTTATACAATATGAAGTAGGTGGTTTTGAAACAGAATGAAGTCTAGAAACTTTCCTAAAATCCTATGTGGTACTCTAAAGAACATTGTTCTTCTGAATATTATATTGTTTTAAGATCAAAATTGAGATACATAATATATTAAGTTTAAAAAGTGTTTTTACTGTAGGTAAATTTTTTTGAAATAAATTTTGCTTGGCATTTTGGTTTCAATTAATGTTTGATCTATTAAAATAATAGCATTTTAAGGTATTCTAATTGTGTTTTTTCTATGTCTTCTTATTTTCAGTAAGAAAAATACTAGTATGATTTAGTTGCTTTCTGAGTCACACTTAGATTAGTAGTTTTTATTGATATTGTTCTCCCTTAACCCATGTAATTAGTCATAGCAACCAAGAGTCAAGAGAGTGATTACCGGCCAATTATGAAGAATGTGACCAAGCAGATTGCAGAATACAATAAAACCATCGTGGATGCTCTACACAGTACTAGCAGAAACTGAGTCTGAATCCACTAAAAGTTTCTAATAAAAAAATAGTTTCTTGTTGCTAAACTTAGTTCAAGCAGGCTAAAAACATTAAAAGAAATAACTTACCCTTGAAGAGTCTTACCTGAACTTTCCAAATGCTGTAACTTTTGTGGCCTCTTCGAAGAGTAATATTTTAAATATAATAGTTCAATAAATAGTTTGCATATAAAACATGTCATCTCCTTTTTTCTATTTGTTATTTGTGACAGCAACAAAGTATCTCAAAGAACCAAGAAATAAAGAAACTGAAAGTAACCATAGAAATTTATTTAGCTGATATAATACATCCATGGCTGCAAATGAGATCATCTTTTCATGTATTAATGTTAACCTAGGAGGGATGCATGAAGTATGATTCTGATTTAAAACTTACATCAAATGTGTTGATTTTTGCTTCTAGAACAAACTAATAAAAATAGAAGGGAGATTTTTAGCTTTGAGCCTTACTTGTCAAGTAGGATATATTTGATGTACATTAGGGCACATAAAGTAGCAAATATATAACACATACTCTTTCTATATCAGTTACCCCTAAAGATTGGGAATTTATAAGTCTTTGCATTCTTAAAATATTTTTTCACATATATGTATGCATAAGAACGTGAGGTTTAAAAGAAATGCTGCCCTTCAGGTAGGCTGTTTTGACCTATGGCTCCTGCTGCTCATTTCCACCCTGGAGTATGCATTCGCTCTCTTATATTATTAAGAGGACTTACATAGATTATAAGTGTTAGCCAGGACATTTGGAAAGAAAAATTATAAGAGGTGGAATTGGGGAGAGAAGCATAAGTCTAGAATACATAGTAACTATAGATGTATCCTTTCTTGTAGCACAAGAATGAATCACCTTAGCCAGAATAAAATTTTCTTTAAAACTATCTTCCTTTTTCCCTGATAACCATGTTCACCAAGTAACTCTACTTTTCAGTATTTCTGGAACATAAACATATTGGATTCTTAAAAAACACAGATACTAACACAAACAACTATACTGAGATATCACTTACATACCTTAAAATTTACTCATGCATATTGACTTTTTAAAGTAAATAGCGATCACTATATATTCACCAACTTTAGTCTGTGGAAGTGTAGGCAGAATAGTGAGCATTGTTGAGCTTGGTTAACTCTGGGTTATGAATATGGCTAAAGACCATGAACAATGATACATACTTAAGGTAGCATCCATAAAATGTGTTCCACAAATCCTGAGTTTCTCAGGTTATTAACCAAAGGTTTCATGGTCAAAGAGGTTTGGGAAACATTATTTGAAGCAAAGGTAAATTGTTTTCTGTCTTGAGTACTCAGAGCCCTTAATGTGCTAGTATGTAATAAGCTCAAGAAGAAGGTGTACGGTAAAGCATTTCTCAAATGGTACTTGTCCACAGAACCCTTACTTTCATAGACATAGGTCACGTGAAACATATCATCCAAGAAATACACTATAAATACCAAATAGACTTTCTACACTAAAACAATTTTATCTCCTCAAGTCCTCTGGGTGGCTCTTTGGTCTTTTCCACATGACTCTTGAGTGTGTCTCTTTCTAACTAACAGGTTTCTTTACCCACAGTTGTATGGGAATTTTCTATTGGAAACTGGTAGCAGAAAATGTTTAACAAGCTTAAATTGTACAAGAAAAATCTTTATTCTTTTGAGAGTTAAAAAGACTAAAAGTAATGGATTTTGATGATAGTTTGCCTAGACCAGCGGTTATCAACCTGTGGGTCATGACCCCTTTGTAACAATGAAAATACTCCTGCATATCAAGTATTTACATTACGATTCGTAACCGTAGCAAAATTACAGTTATGAAGTCGCAATGGAAATAATTTCATGGTTGGGGGTCACCACAACATGAGGAACTGTATTAAAGGGTCACGGCATTAGGAGGCATTAGGAAGGTTGAGAACCCCTGGCCTAGACCTTCATTCGTTCATTAGGTATTCCTATAATTTGGTAATTAGGCACCTTTATATACATGTCTGACTACTGAAAATATTTTTCTTTTATACAGTAAAAACAATAGGGATGAGTAAGCATATAACCCAGGTGAGAGATTCCTACAGTCTTAATCATATTGATTCTATTTTGTGGATACTTCTAAAAAGGAAGGGAATCTGGGAAACATGTTTGTAGGTAAGTAATTTCTGTTTTCCTCATTTCAAAGAGAATTCAAATGCCTTTACTTTTCTGTTGGTTCCTTCTATTACTGCCTCAGTGTTCTAGACCTTTTACTGTACTCTTTTAAACTGATTATCAACTTAGTAATTTTACTATTAATAAGGATTTTTTTCTTAGTGGTAAGATTTAGGTGATTTTAATCTTTCTTGGGCTTTTTGGTATTTTCAAAATTGTCTGTTGAGTAGGAAATTTAATACTTAGAAATGCAATAAAAATTCAAATAAAGACCTGTGAACAGTTACTGCTTCAACTTGTGGAAAGGATGTATGGTAATAAAACAACTCTTCTGTCTTTGCCTCTAACTAAAACTGAACCAGTCTTTACCCAGAAAGAAAGTGGGAAGAAAATTCTCTTATTCATTAAGTGTATGTGTTTGCATTATAACAATGGGAAGTTTGGCAGGAAAAAAAATTCTCAACAAAAAGCAAGGTTTCCAACTTCCGTGTTAAATTACTCATCTCATCTAGTATATGATATTTGGAGAATATAATTGAGCAGGATTTCTTTAAACTGAAGCATGTTTTATCTAAGGGAAATTCTCACTCGTGTCTCTTCCTTCCTCTTAGAGCCTTTCAACAAATCCAACAAGAATATTCGCATTGCTGGGACAGAACTGGAGGTTAATATTTGCATGAACTGGCACTTCCTCAGTCAGTCACATTACTCAGTGAGTTCCATTCGTGTTAAAATAACACCTTGGAAGTCATGTGGAAAGAAGCTGCAGACTGAACAAACATGAGTCGTTTTACTAGTGAAGATCAACATGGGAAAGTGAGCAAGCCTTTGTTATCCTTATCCTTTATCAATACATAAACATAAGTTCCTGATAATTCTTTTTCACTAACTGTGGAGTCCCTTATTTGGACCATACTCTAGTTTCAGGTTAAGGTTCAAACCCGAGTGCAGTATTAGTGGATTAGAGCATGGGATAATGATATTCATACTAAAGATGAAAGGTCAATGAGTAGTAGCTCCAGGGGTTTTTGCTGTCACCTTGCCCAATTTCTCTGTAGTTTCTCCTTTTGCTTTACAATTCCAGTTAAATAACCTTAGGAGATTATAGTTCTTAGACTTACAGTAAGACAAATTTCAAGATGGACCACTACAGAATTGTCATAATTTATTTTCAAATTGATATTGTTTCTTTAATTCTTATATGCTTTTTTAATTGCTTGCAATTCATTGAGGGTTCAAAGAATTAGGTTACATTGATTTCAGTTGTTAGGTAAAGTCCCTCTTGTAATTATGTCCCACCCCCAGGAGGTGTGGCATACACCATGACCCCCATCCGGCTCCCTCCTCCCTTCTCCCTGATCCTTCATTCCCCTACCCCACACCTTGTATTAGGTAATCTACTGCCTTCATATTAGAATTGAGTCACTGGATTCTTGCATCTCCAGTCTTTTAATGCTTTACTAAGAAGAATGCATTCCGCCTCCATCCAGGTTAATAGAAAGGATGTAAAGTCTCCATCTTTTTAATGGCTGAATAGTATTCCATGATGTACATATACCATAGCTTATTAATCTATTCCTAGATTGGTGAGCATTTTTAGATTGTTCCATGTTTTGGTGATTGTAAATTGAGCTGCAGTAAACAGTCTAGTGCAAATATCTTTATTATAAAATGATTTTTTTCTTCTGGGTCCAATAATGGGATTGCAGGATCAAATGGGAGGTCTAATTTGAGTTCTTTGAGGATTCTCCATACTTTCTTCCCAAAAGGCTGTATTAGTTTGCAGTCCCACCAGCCATGTAACACTGTTCCCTTCTCTCCACATCCACGCCAGCATCTGCAGCTTTGAGACTTTATGATGTGGGCTCATCTCACTGGGGTTAGGTGATATCTCAGGGTGGTTTTGACTTGCATTTCTCTGATGATCAGGGATGACAAGCATTTTTTCAAATGTTTGTTAGCCATTTGTCTGTCTTTGTCAGAGAAGGTTCTATTCATATCTCTTGCCCAGAGGTATATGGGATTGTTTACTCTTTTTCTGTTGATTAATTTGAGTTCTCTATAGATTCTAGTTATCAACTCTTTGTCACATCGATACCTTGCAAATATCTTTTCCCATCCTGAAGATTGTCTTTTTGCTTTACTTGTTGCGTCTTTAGCTGTGCAGAAGCTTTTTAGCTTAATTAAATCCCGTTTGTTAATCTTTGTTATTGTGATGGCCACTGAAGTCTTTGTCATAAATTCTTACCCCAGTCAAGCATCATTAAGAGTTTTGTAGACTATGTCTTAAGATTGCAAGTTCAGAATTTCAGAACTAAAATTGAGCATCTTTAAAATGATTTTTTTATACAGTACAAAGGTAAAGAATTTAGGAAAGACAGGTAAACAAAGTGAAGAAAGTAAATCACCTGTGATCTCATCAGTCTCTTTAAATGTGCATCTGTATATGTGTCACATGTAGCTTTATTTACATATTTATGTACTTTAAGATCCATATTGTTTTTAAACTTATTTTTATTATTTATAATTTTGCAAAAATTTTCCATGTCATTATATATTCTTATATAGCATTTTAAATTGCTGCATATTGTTGGATTATAGCACTACTTTCGGAAAACAAATCCCATTATTACTGAACGAGGTTTGCAGAAGTTAAATGTATGCTTTGGATCAGAGAGCTAGGAGTTTAAAACCCAGCTCCACCACTAACTTGTTATATGACCTTGGAAAGTTACTTAGTCTTTCTGAATTTCAGTCTTCATCGATAAATGGTATAATAGTACTTAAATCATAAGATTGGGTCAAACAGTATGCAGGATCCACAGCTTCTGACACAAATTGCTCTCAGAAAGGGTAGCCTCATTAGTAGTATGCAAAAGTGATCATTTCCCTGCACTCTCACCGACACTGGTTTTATCTGGATTGACAGTGAACTACCTCATCCATTGGTTTTACATTTTTTTAATAAACCAAACTGTCTTTATTAATTCAGGTAGGAATTCTATTGTATTTTTATTAAAAATATGTAGATGTGTTAATCTACTCAAAAATTAGAAAAAGCCTTGATTTTTAAAATTTCTGTTTTGAAAATATTTATCCATTATAACTTTGTAATATGCAACAAAATCTTACTGCTGACTGCTAATTTTTAGAAGATACTAGGTTATACTTTGCTGTCTCACTATCTCCTTTAATAGTGTATTATAATGAATTGCTGCTCTGAAAACCTTCCTGTATAACTTTAAGGAAAACAGGCATTACCTGTGTAGGAATAACCTATTTGTTAACCAAGGCTATTCCACTTGGTCATTTTCTCCATGTTTCTACAAGTCAAATGTTTACACATTGAGGACAAGCTGTGTCACCAGGGGTAAAATAACCTCATTGGAGAGTTTAATGTACATACAAGAGAGTTTAGAGGAAGCGTGAGTCAGAAGTTGAATCTGAAAAAGGCTTAGACACACTAGGTAAGGCTTGCATAAGATAAATTCAAAACTTAGGTTTTCAAATTAACTTCTGTTTTACTTCAAAATCTTTTTGTAAAACAGTATTCTTACCATGATGACAACATGGTAGTACCATGAAAGACAGGCAGACTTAATCAGTTAATAATTGCATTTTGCAGAGGGTGAAGAAAGAACTGTTACTAAATTAGCCATTTAATATTGGAAGACAATAAGCGAACTAACCAACCAAGCAGAAATATTATCTCATCCCAATTCTGTGTTGTCACTTTGAAAAGATAAACTCACTCTAATAGAGGACTTCCAGACTGACATGAAGGTAAAGGTATTTGATGCAGTCCATAAACTCAATTTGAATTTTTTATTTTTTTTGAGACTGAGTCTCACTATGTCACCTTTGGTAGAGTGCCATGATTTCACAGCTCACAGCAACCTCAAACTCTTGGGCTTAAGC
>CAUYQV010100904.1:0-22848 GCA_963574575.1 Galagoides demidoff
TTTACTCTCTCTAAGACTCTCTCTCTCTCCTGCTAGAGTAGATATCCCTCAGGCACCCAAGAGAAATTGTTCCTGAGCAAGGTAGCTTAGCGGTCCGCGTCCGGAACCTAGTTAAGCCGGGCCGACACCTGGGCCGTCCCAGGCCCTGACAACTAAGCCTCGTTGAGTGTCCATTTCCTACCTGTCCCTCTGAGTCATCTACAAGGGTTAAAGCAAGGCCACTGCTACCAGCAGACGTGGGAGGGGGGGACATGACAGGTCCTGAGAAATACCCATGTGCCTCCCCCACAGACCCCTTCTCTCTTCCTCACACTTGGGCTCCGTCTTGGAGAAGAGAAACTTCTTTCAGCCTCTCCCCCTTTCTTAGCTCCTGCGTCCCATCTCATGGGATCTGTAAACAACTTGGTCTGCAGAGCCTTGCAGGCCGGGACTGTGGCCGGGACGCCCCTTCGTCAGCATTCGGGGCCTTCTCCGTGGTGAGACGTCCAGCTCCTGTTCCTGCTCTTTTCCCCACTGCTGAATTCCTAAAACATTTAAAAAGTGATTGCCGTGGCAGGTACAGCGTGAACACTGGCTATTCACACGTGAATCAGGCACACCGGTTGCTCAGCTTTGCCGAAGTGACAAAACGTGGCTCTTTTGAGGGCTACAGGCAAGTGTGTAGTCTACGTCCTGAACCATGACTCAGCGTCCACATGGATGCTCCTGGAAATCCAGCACTGTCTGGCCGGCTTTCGGCTGGATGATGTGCCACCTGGTTGTCGTTCAGAAGGAATTTACCCGAGAGGGGTGGTCACTCCCTCGGAGCTGTTCATGTGGTTCTTTAAATATTTAAGAAAATATTTAAAGTTTTCGGGTGAGAAGAAAACAGACATCACTCCAGGTCTGTAGGAGAAGCAGTTTCTGAAGTGTTTGAATGAGTCACGTGTTGGAGGAGGAAAAAAAAAAATGTCAAATTACTCACACGTGATCCTGTGTTAAAAAGAGACTGAATAATTCTAGGGAGGAAGATTCTTCTCCACACCAGGATGCTATTTGCTGTAATTCAGGAACTGAGAAGAGATGTACCTAATTATAACGAATACGTAGGTTATATTTGGGTGCAGTACAAAGACAAGACCTTGGTGTTTAAAAGACCCAAGTATGAGTCAGCTCAACCACTTACCGGCTGTGTGACCCTGGCAAGTTACCTAACCTCTCTGAACCTCAGTTTTCTCATCTACTGCAAGAGAAGATTAAGTCTCTTTCTGCCACATAGAGTCCGTAGAGGGATTATAAAGGAATGAATTGAGCCAATGCGCGTGGAGGGCCTGGCTCACAGGACGCACTCCAGAAATATTCACCATGAGGCAGGGACTCCTGGTCTTAGGAAAAGCTAAGTTTCATTCTAATCACAGCTTCATGCTGCCTAGTATGGTTTCAGATTTACAGACTATTTCTAAGCATCATCCCAGGGTGAGACAATGTTTGTGTTAAATTAATATTAACCGTGCCCCTGGCAGTCCATCTTAGAAGCATGCCTTGTTTGACCTTCACTGCAGCCGCTAAGCAGGCCGAGCTACTGCCCCAGGTGGGGCGAGCTCATGAGCACCCCCCACGTGCCTCTCCTCCCCCGCCGCAGCACACCAGAGGTCACCACTGGAGCACTGGTGGTGGCCGAGGCTCTGTGGGCATCCCATCCCCTTCTCCTTGGTCTGCGCTGCAGGTCTGTGGGCTAGACAGTTGGTGTCCATTCCGCAGATGGGGAGAGTCAGGGACAAAGCAGCCAGCTGGGCTTCCTTCCCCTGCGGCCACCTTTGGCCTGACTGGGCAGCTTCATCTTCCAGTGAGACGCAGCTGCTCCGCTCCCTTTGGCCATGAGCCTTCATAGAGTCCCGGGAGTCTGCTGTGTGACCACATGCTCACAGAGGGGTGTGTGCTCTTCCCAAGGCCCGTCTTGCTGCACTAGAGGTGGGTTCTGGCATCTGGGAGGAGGGAGGAGGGCAGCTGGGGCTGGGGACTAGAGGTTCCCAAGGTAGATGGGTGATGTGCAGACTCAGGAGCAGGAGGAGCATGTGAGGGAGCCGGGGGGAGCAGGATGAGAGAGGGAGGTCCTCAGGAGGCAGGCTGCATGTGAGTGGACACCTGACCTGTCCCTGGGACTTCCCAAGCCAAAGGATGTCCTGGGCCCAGGACTGGCCTGTGAAGAACAGAGCTTTGAGCCTTCCCATCAGAGGCTGGGTACCACCTTCCTAGGCATGTCGCCTCCATTTTAAGATGAAAACTAGGCATTGGGGAGGCACAAGGCCAGGCTTTGCTGCTTTGGACACACGTGGTTGGGAAGCCACAGGGAGTGGTATGGCTGGAGCCTGGGCTTGGTGATGGGCATGGGCAGGAGCTGGGATAATGTGCTCGGGCTGAGAGACCTTCTTCCACTGATGCAGCCTCCACAACGCCCCAGACCAGCCCCGAGGCAAGGTCAGCTGCTCTCTGCTCAGCCTGGGCTCCTGTTGGCCACCCAAAACAACTCAGTGCCGCCCTCCACAGCCAGGGTGGCACTGACCCCGGGAAGGGAGGAAGTGCTAGGAGTGAGCTTGAGAAGTGGTTTGCAGCCTCTGGCCCAGGCCATTCCAACACAGGGTGGCTGGTGCCACCAACACAGGCTCCTGCAGGTGCTAGACGGCACTCTGGAGGCCATGGGCCCTGCCACTTCCAAATGCCTGAGCTGGCCAGTTGTGGCCCGGGCCTGCACTGCTCTGGGCCACATGCCCCCACCCCCAGTCTCCACTGGATGTCCTGCCCAGCAGGACGGCACTGCTCCCCTGGGTATCGTTAGTGCTCACTCACCTGTCTGTCTCCCTTGCTAGACTTTTGGCTCTGCCTGAGTTGGAACCCATGTCTTTTTTTTTTTTTTTTCTGTCTCCCTAGCATAGCTGAGATTCTGTCACCAATACTGACTGTGACATAAATAGACTGAGTTGCTCCCTTGAGGACAAGGTCAACCTTTAATTTAGGCCCATCTCCCCTCCCCCACAGCAGGGGTTCCATCTCCAGGAGAGTTTGGGGATGGTCAGCAGTAGGAAGGAGAAAGGGGCAGGGAGTGGGAAGGAAGGGGGCTCAGCACAGTGCCGCAGAGGAAAGGACCGCAGTAGCAGAGCTTGGAGCAGGCCCAGGTCAGCAGCAGGACGTGTCCAGGTGGGCCTCCTGCTGGAGGTCCCCACCCCGCTCTGCCAGGCAGGGTCCAGGAAGCAGAGGCCACATTCTGGGCATCCTCTGAGGCCTCCGGTTCTACTGGGTCAGAGCTGGCCAGGAGCTCAAGGAGACCAGGCTGGCCAAGATGACTGGGCACTGGCCTAAAGCCTTTTTCCCAGCATGACTTCACGCTATGGGAAGATTGATGTTTTTAGCAGCTGTTTTATAACAGCCTCATGTGGTGCTCCAGCAGATGCCTTCAACAGCATCTTAAAAACCTGTTTTGGAGACAGTGTGCCCCCAGGAGCCTTGTCCTGCCAGAGCTCCGGTTCCCTGGCTGCTGGGACAGCAGCCTCTGCCACCATGTAGCACCTTCCAAATTCAAATTATTTACACCCTGCTTAGGTAACAAGGACCTTGGATTTTTTTTTTTTCCATTTCCAAATACTGAGTATTTTCCTAAAGACTTTCTAGAAGGGCAGCTCGGGCACCTGTTGGGGTAATTCCAACACGCTGAAACAGCCTGGTCCCAGCATGCATGAGATCACAGGTGAGGTGGCAGAGGCAGGTTCTGTTGCAAAGGGAGGGTCTAGGTCCAGCTCCCCACTTGCTAGCTGCAAAGCACAGGCAAGGCCTGACCCTGGGTGCCCCATCTCCCCTCTTTGAGGAGGGAGTAATAACGGTAGTTCCTAGGTACAGAGCTCCCATCTGAGAAGTCACCATTTGTAACGTTCTTAGAATAGGACCTGGCCCAGGGGAACCCTTGGCACATGCATGCTGGTAACTGAAGCTAAAGTAACAGCCATAATTGTATCATTTGTTGGTCGTTGACAAAGCAGTGGGCCCTGAAGCCCCTTCTTCTCAGGACTGGGAACAGACTTCAGGGTCCCATCAGTCTGTGGCAGGTTTGGGCCCAGACCTCAGGCCCCACCTTCCAGAACCAAGTTCCTCGTACTTCTTGCCATGCTTGGAAACAGCTGCCCTCTCCCTTTCTGTAAATTAAGACTCAGAATAACTGGCTGCAGACAGACCAGAAAAGGGAGCTCCTCAAGGGAACTTTAAAACAGGTAGGGCCAGGACTAACTTCATTTGAACAAATCCCTGGAGAGAGGTCGGGTGGGGGTGGGCAGTCTGCTCTGTGAGCCGAGCCTTCTGAAGTGGGAGCCCAAGCAGCACGTGACTAGGAAAAGGCTGGCCCACTGAGAACTAAAAATAAATGGGCGTGAGGCTGCCAACTGCTGGGCAGGCAAAGAGGATGCGGAGAGCTCCAGCTCGAGAGAGGGGAGCTGCATAGTGTCCCTGGGTCCTCCTCAGAATGGAAGAAGAACCTCATTATGGCAGATGAGGTGCTAGCAATTTAAAAATTTACATGTCACCCACTGGGAAATAACAAATAACCGGGTACACTTCCGTGACCGCCTTTCTGACAGTCTTCGTGTCTTTTATCTAATCTCATTTCTGCAAGTTGTTCTAAGGCAGGTAGAGCGATCACCGTCTTCATTTTAAAAAGCCGGAGTGGCAGGGCCAGGTCCGAATTCCAAATCACAGCTCCAGTGAGCTGTGTGCTGGAGCTTTGATTTCTCTCCTGCTAGTGGTAAAAGAGGAAATGAAAGGGCACTCGGACACAGACAGACCTCCCAGCCGGTGCTGGCGCCACGCGTACCTGGTGCTTGTCTGGACATTGGGAGTGACGTGCTGCCTGGATGGCTGGGCACCCTGGGCCTGTGGGAGGAGTGAGTGTGGACACACGGGGACTGAGGCGGCCTGAGTGGGGGCAGCGAGCTCGGGGGCCCAGCCTAGCTCTGCTCTGGACCAGCCGTGTGCCAGCTCACTCTGTACCTTTGTCTCCTCATCTGCTAAAAAGAAAAAAACAGCAATCCCTCCATGATGGACTGTCATAGCCAATGACTAATTGTGACCCATGACACACACGGAAAGTGCTGGGAAGGGAGCTGCAGAAGCGGTTTGCAGCCTCTGATCCAGGCCTTTCCAATGCAGTGGTGGCTGCAGAAGCAGCTCCTGTGACCAGCTGTCTTGGGGTGCTCTGTGGGCGCCCACTCTGATTCTGGGAGCAGGGCCGGGCACCAGCAGAGATGGGTGGTTACTGGAGAGGGAGGCGTCTGGGAGAGAGCCTCAAAGCATCTCACCCCCACCCTCAACCAAGCCAGTGCAGCATGGCTGCGTGGGAGAAGCTGGTTTGCCTGATGGGTTCTGGAAAGCCAGGCAGTGGGTGCCAGCCTCCCGGGGCTCCCTCTGCACCCCTGTGGGACTGGCACGCATAGCTGCTCAGTGAATGCTTGCCCACCGGCGGTTCCTCCGGGTGCACCCAAGTTCAGGCTCCTGAGTTGTGTGTGTGCATGTGGTGTGACTCAGATGAGGGGATGGGACCTGTGTAAGCAAAATCAAATGACGCCTTCCCAGCTGGGAAAATGCTCCATCTCTGCGCTCATGATTTTTTCCATGGACCACCCCATTTTTCCATGGATCACACCCCAGCAATACAGTGAGGCAGACAGTATTCCCGCGGAGGGAGTGTGCTCAGGGAAGTCACGTTATTTACCCAAGGCTACGCAGGCATCAGGTGAAAAGTGGGATTCAAATTCTCACACTGTTTCGCCTTAACTCTCTGAAAACTGCTTGCTGGCGGGATGCAGCCAGTGACCCTGGCTCAGTGCTGTGCCTCTGGGCAGCCAGCGGGGGGCATGGTCCCAGGAACAGCTCATCGTGAGCGGTCTGCTGGACTGTGGCACCAGCACCCCACTCGCCTCCTGCCAGGCTGTCCTCAGAGATGCTCTGACCCCTGAAGGTGGCCCCCAAGCCCAGCTGAGGGACAGGGACAGCATCAAGAGCCTCTTCTAGGAGTGAGAACATGTTCTTTCACCCCCATTTCTTGGACTGCATGCCCCAGATGACATTATCCTCTGACCCCGCAGAGTCAGCCCTCTGTTGACAGCTCACACTCAGTGCAGAGTGCCCTGTTCTCGTGATTCTGCTGCTGGAGGCAGAGTGGCCTGGTCCACTTTTGTACCTGTGGCCAGGACTAGTTACTCTGAGCCTCAGTTTCCCCACCTGTGTATGGGCTGAGGCTTCCTCCAGAACCCAGCACAAACTCCGTCACTGTTCTTGTGATATCCTCTCCTCCAGCCTTGCTCTGTTCTTCTTGGAAAGCTGCATGCATGTGGGCAGCCCTCTGAGGCCCAGAGAACCAAACCATCTCCCCAGAGCCTGCTGCGTGCCCACGGGCAGCCCTCTGAGGCCCAGAGAACCAAACCATCTCCCCAGGGCCTGCTGCGTGCACACAGGCAGCCCTCTGTGGCCCAGAGAACCAAACCATCTCCCCAGGGCCTGCTGCGTGCCCACAGGCAGCCCTCTGCGGCCTGGAGAACCAAACCGTCTCCCCGGGGCCTTGCCAGTGAAGATGGCCACTGTGAGGGGCAGGGCCAGCTGTTCCTTCCTTGAGTTGTGGGAGAGCGCTGGGTCACTTAGGCACTATAATAGCAACTATTTCTTTCCCTGGTTTTGTGCAGATGCCACCAAATCAGAAAAATCACTTGAAGGGTTTATTCTGTGGAAATGTTAAGGAGAAAAGTCACCATGGGACTTCATTTGAAGGCCCATGGGAAGATCCCAAGGCCCCTGAGTGGAGAGAAGGGGAGGGGCTAGGCTGATGGAGCCGGTGGATGCTCGGGTTGGGCTCTCCATGCTCCCAGGTGACCCAAGAACCAAGAGCCTTTTAGGTCGTCGGGGTCCTTGGGCTCAAAGCATCTCTATTAAGTTGGCACCACTTCTGTGCACTAAATTCTTTCTTCCCTTCCTTGGAAAATGATCTCCAAGAGGGGAAGGTGCAGTGAGACAGGAGAACATGCCTGGGACTAAGGCTCCTGAGTGACCGCAGCTGAACGCAGGTGGCCCGCTCCAGCACAGGATGTAGGAGGGAGGCAGACCAAGCTCCCCTGGGCACCTGCTGTGTGCCAGGCACAGAGCTGGGAGCTGTGGTCACACATTCATGAATGACAGAGGGACCAAGGGAGCATCTGGGACAGGCCTGGACAGGCTGGAGATGCTGGCCAGCCTCATGTGTGACGGAGAGGAAGCTTGGGCCACCTGCCTTGTGTGTCCTAAAATAGGAAGCTGGTTTATAATCACAGGATCTGTTCAGAATCGCTTCCAGGAGCCTCCTAGATCCTCCTCGCCTGCAAGGTCACGCTTACAGCTCACAGCTAGTGCAGTTGTATACACTTTCAAGAATGGTATTTTTCTCCCCAGCAATCACTTGTCACTGGCGTGATAAATTGACTGGTTCTCCCGTTGTTTTCTATAAAACATATCTGATTTTTAAGGCCTTTTTAAAGAGCAAGAGAGAAAAAATCGTGGATGACTTCCCCCATTCTCCTTGTTTGTACAGCAGAATTATAAAGGAGAGTGACATATCAGACTAACAGTGGGACCCACCTTTTAATTACACAGAACATCGGGGCTGCTGCAGGGGCCAAGCAGACCTGGGGGACAGTCGGGCTTGGGAAACTTCCAGCTGTTGACTTTTTGCCAGTTCCTCCCCACCTCCCAGCCTCACTCCTTTATCCAGTTATACTGTAATGTCTGGAGCACCCACCACGCGCCCACCACCCAGGCCTGGGTGGTGCAGCTGTGAACGAGACACACAGGAATCCCCGCCCTGTCAGACAGTCAGCAGGAATGAATGAGTTTAGAACATGTCCCTCGGAGACAAATGTCACAGAGAAAAGTAAAGCAATGGGAAAGGGGAGCAGAACAGGGAGGTGGGGGCAGGTGCCAGCCTGGAGCGCTGTCCTCGGTGGGGAAGGGGGGCAGAGCAGGGCGGTGGACAGGTGCCGGCCTCGAGCGCTGGCCTCACTGAGAAACTAGCAGTTGAGCAAAGCCCTGGAGAGAGGAGGAACCGGCTGGCACAGGGGTCCGGAGGTGGGAGAGCCTGGAGACCAGAGGAGGGTGAGAGGTGGGTGGGACGGGGCGGGTGGAGCCAGTGAACCTCACTCTCCTACTCGGTGAAGCAGGAACTGAAGGCTCAGGCGGCTGCCACACAGGTGTCAGGGGCTAATATGAGCCAAGTCCCTGCGAGTGAGTAGGGTAGGTGCCCAACAAACAGGAGGACACTCGTCCTCCTTTCCTGCCTTCTCGTGTCGGCTCTCCCTTCATAAAGTGTTGAGGACACTCGGCCAAGTGTAGCTGAGTCCGGGGGATGCTGCGATGCTGAGCTTGGATGTGCATCTTCCCTGGTTGGAGCAAAAAAATAAATCTCTCCTGGTAGCAGGCCCCAGTGTCACAGCTCCGTTCATTGTCCCCAGAGTTCTTTGGATGCTTTTCCTTTTAGAGAGTTAAATGAAGAACTTTTTTCTCTGGTGTGATCGGTCTGTTTGGTGATACGATTTCTGCTGGAGTTGAGCTAATCTCAGTGGTCTCTGAAAGTGGAGAGTTCCAAAGCCAAGTCACAAGCTACTCAAAGCCAGGGACCATGTCACCGATTGTGTGTGTGTGTGTGGCATGTTATAGATTACATGGCACTGAATTTGCCAACTGTAGTTTCTTTTAAAGATTAGAAACAGGGCAGTGCCTGTGACTCAAAGGAGTAGGGCGCCGGCTCCATATGCCGGAGGTGGTGGGTTCAAACCCAGCCCCAGCCAAAAAAAAACCTGCAAAAAAAAAAATATTAGAAATAAATAAACAATTGGAAATTGGTAAATGTGTGTAGATGGCTGCCTTCCTGACGGAGTCAGCAGTGACCACAGTGATGTTGCATAACAATGTCCCTCAAATCAATCGCCTAAAACAATGACTTACTCCTTCTCATGTAGCTGTAGTCAGCTGACTTAGGCTGGGCTGGGCTCCGAGCCCAAAGGTGGAGCCATTTCTCTCCACGTGTCTGTCACCCTCCTTGGACAAGTGGGCTAGCTGAGTCATGTTCTTTCCAGAGTGACAGCAAAAGCACACGAGGATGGCAGAATCAGGTGATGCTTTTTAAAGCTTAGGCTCAGATGAGGCTCCGACTAGGCTTGCCAGCACGGTCACATGGCCACGCCCAGCATCAGCAGGGTGGGGACGTAATGGTAGGCAAGGTCACCTAGGAAAGACGGAGGTCCCCTCCTGCTACTGATCTAGGCCTGTGTCATGAGGTGGATAAAGCAGTCACTTTTTGTGTATTTATATATATTTATTTTGTGATTTCTATATCAGTTAGCAATTAAGTTTGGCTGTTAGCATTCAGATAGGGGAACGCCAGCGCATCATGAGACAAGTGCCATTGAAAACGTAGTTGGTTACTCATAGTTCCCTGGAGGAGGGACACAGCACAGGCAGGGCCACACAGAGGCAGCAGGTCCATTAGGAAGCAGAGGGTGAGGAGGGGACTGTAGGCAGGAGCCTGTCCTGTGCTTCCTGCAGGGAGAAAAGATGAGGGGTCAGCAGACTTAGGATGGGCCAGTGCAAGTAATTTTCTTGGCTCTGGGGCATAGGGCTCTCTGGTGCCTTGTCCTGGGTAACCTGGAGTGAGGTGTGGGCTCTGGCCTGGCTAGTTTACAGACAAGGTTGTGCTCAGGTAGGTTTTTCATCATCAGGGTAATTGAGTAGCCCTAGGCCAGGCAGCTTCCTCAAGGTCATTAAGGCCGTAGATGCCAAAATATCAAAGTAAAGAGACAGGCTTAATATAGCCCAGGATGTATTATCAAGAATCTAACTTCCTTCTGTCAGCTCCACCACCCTTAGAGCATCCAGCTTCCAGTTTCCCTCTTGGGTCACGCTGGCTGCAGGAGTTCCAGCCATCTCATCACATGTCTAGTTTGGACACCAGAAATGATGCCTATCTTTCATTTAAGAAGCTTCTCTGAAATTTCCAGCGGTCAAAGTCCTTCTGTATCTCAAAGGCTAAGAGTTAGTCAAAAGGCCACACCTAATTGCTAGAGAGGCTGAGAGGTAAAGCGTTATAGCTGAGCATACTACCAGTCTGAATAAAATCAGGTTTAACTTACTAAAGACAAGGGAGAGGATAGACAGTGGGTAGGTGAATAGCTGTTTATGGGAAACAACTCTGGTTTTCTATTAACAGTGATAGGCAGTGTCTCATAATTATGTTGATTTGGGGGAGTGAGCCTATGTAATGAAGCAATACAGTATATTAGGTCAATAATAATGCACAGGCTGCACCAGGGTCGAATTGTGAGGGTGGTACCCAGTGACGGAAGACTGGGCGGCTGACACATACGGAAAAGGTTTGTGGCAAGAGAAGTTTTAATGTATTTGCTGGGCCCACAGTGGGCCCCCCATTCCGGGCTAGGAGCGGCAGGCATGCACATTCATTCAGATCCTCCAGAGACCCCTGCTCAGAGTCACGCAGCTGGCGCGTGGCCTGTCCCATGACCAGGCTACTGTTTGGCACCTCCCCACCCACACACGTGCTCAAGCAGCCCTCTCTCTGTGAGCACAACTAAAATGGTACTAACGGGCCCCCGGCATTCCACGTCCGTCCCCAGTGTGGAGGCCACCGCCGAGGATGGAGGGGCTCGGGGGTTGTTGGGAAAGGCATCTTATCCTTATAAAGCTGTGAGCAAATACTGAAACCTTTTAATTTCCTTAGACGCTCTCTCCCTCCTTCCTCAAAGAACACTGACTCTAGCTGATGCAAACACAGTGTCAACTTTGGTTTCTCCCTTGTTCCCGGGTCACGGTGGCTAATGAGAAGTGAAATCATTTGAATTCAGATTTTATCTTCTCCTTTTCTGTCTGGAGTTGAGCAATGTGTGGGGCGTCCCCTGGTAGACTGGGCTTTGTGGGCAGAAAGAGCAAGCCCCGTGTCGGCAGGGACTCCCCTCCCATTTCCCACGGCACGCGGCTGTGCACACCGTGTGCGGCTGCTCTGTGACTTGGGAGTGTCCAAAACCGCTGAGAAAAACAAAACACCCCCATCCCAGGGAAACACACAGTCCTCCCCACAGTCCCCCCTGGTGTGCTGGGTGAACTTTGGAAAGAGAAGCCATGTGTCCAGGGAGCGGTACTGTCCAAGGACCTAGGACCATGGGCATGAGAACATATACCTGGAAGTGCGGTCCACAAGGGGTCCCCAAATCCTTCTCTGACGCCTTCCCTCTCTTTGCCCTGGGTGTTCTTTCCCAGCCTCTGAGTTGGGATATTGAGGTGGGGTAGGGGTGGGGCCGAGTAGCCTGCACCCTTCCCACACTCAGATATGGGAGACCCCTGCTCTCGCCCCTCCCAGGCCCCCAGAGCACCCCCCTGGGACCAAAGCCCTCAGGCGGTGATAATAAAGCCAGCGGGCTGTGGATCCCAGCGCTGCCCAGCACAGCACATTTCCGTGCCTCAGTTTCCCCCTCGGTGAAATGGAGACCAGCACTTCTCCTGCCTGGAAGGGCTTTTGTGAGAACTTGAGATAATGAGGTGCAGGATGTGAGGCCCAGTGGCCCTCAGCAAGAGGGTTAGCGATCCCGGGCTGTAAGGCAGACAGGAAGAGGTTAACTGCCTCAAATGAAAAACTCCTTGAATCTTGGAATACATTGGCCTGGAGCTTTTAATACATCTGATTTTTTTCTTCCTTATTTTGCCTTTTATGGTTGTGAGGGTGACAGCAGGACCAATTTCCTAAAAGGGAGAGGTTTTCTCACTTAGTCCAAGAACCTCCTTCCCTCTGCAGGTCTTAAGGAGTCGGGGCTGAGCATGGTGGGCCCAAGACCTGCGAGTTTACAGAGGGATACATGGGCAGGAAGAGGAAGCTCGAGGTCACAGAGTGAAACCAGGGCCTCCCCTGCAGAGCTCAGTGTGGGCCCCAGCTGGCTGCCACCCAGAAGTGACCGAGGCAGAACCACGCGCATGGGAGGTGGGGCCGACAGAAACGTCAACACCGCCATGCAGCAAGCTGGGAGCAGCCTGAGTGCCCAGCTCCTGGAAGGCTGGGAGGTAGTTGGTAGAAGGAAGTGCCCCACAGAACACAGCTTGCACCCAGGCGGCCAGTCTGCCCACCCTCACATGCAAAGGCAGAGAGGTGACAGGGGCTGCACTATCACCAGGGGGCGCTCTGAGGGCCCTGCAGGGGGGCAGACCTGCCCACCCTCTGGACCAGGTTCCTTTGCCATCTCACAGCTGTGTGGCCTTGATTTGGTGGTGGGGCTGTGTCTGAACCCAATGCAGAGGAACCCCCCGCCCATGAAAAGTGTGCTGACCTTGTAACTGTTGCCATATCAAGTGAGGAGAGTGAAGGTCCCAGAGATCACAGCATTTGTGTACACGTCCAACAACAGAGGTAGATCCAGCCCAGGGTGTGTAATGCCGATTACATGAAGCGAGGTCTGCAGGAGCGCCCTCGTGGCCGCTGACAAGGGTTCTCAGCTCATGCTGGTGAAATGCATGGAATGTAACTGTGGGTCAGAGCTGGAGTGGACACCTGTGGTCCAGGGCCGTTCTGTGTGGGGCAGACTCGAGAGAAAGCACAAACTGAGGGTGTCCGTGGACCACCAGTGCCGTGGCCAGAGCACGTTATCTTCAACTTGGTCTGCTCTGAAGGAACGAGTGCCCCACCTCAACCCCTGCAGCCCTCACTTGTCCAGAACAGCACCGGTGGGGCTGCAGAGTGCTCCCTCCACGAGGCTGCTGGAAGAACAGTCTGGCACTGCCCTGTTGCTTCTCTCCTGGTTTCTGGGGTTTGTTGCTGTTTTCTTTGGGGGCTTCTTTGATGCTCACTCCTCTGAGTACCTTATCTCCCATTTTTGTGATGGTTCCCCTTAGAACCTTCTTCCCATAAGAAGCGGGTGTTCATTTTGTAAACAGTAGAAAATCTTTTTCTTTTTTCTTTACAAGACCATTGACCCAGAAAGAAAAAAATCAATCAAGGGGGTGACTGAACAACTGAATGGAGGGTGATTTTTTTTCCCCTTTTAGAAAAATTCGGGCACTTCATGCACTGTAGATTATAAAGGGAAGATAAAACTCTATTTGACAAGTCCCAGGCTAGGTGCACTCAGGGTTGTGGGAGGACTGAGGAGGGAGAGCCCGAGAGAGGTAAGAGGTTCGAGAAAGTAAGAAAACACAGGGCGGGGAAAGCTTAGCTGGTTGTGCTGGAAGGGTCCGTTCAATGGTCAATGATTTGGGAAAGGGTCCTCTTACCACTGTCTTCCCTGTGACGTGCTCACTCGGCCGACGATGCCCCATCTGTTTCTTCCCCAGAGGGATCTGCCTTGCTACAGAGAGGGGTTGGAGTAACCTACATGCCCATCCATTCAGGGACGGTTAGATAAACCAGGACATGTTCGTGCCTTGCCGTGATTACAGAGGAGACAGAGCTAGTTTGGGCTATGGACAAGTCTGTAGGACATGAAGTTAAGGGAAAAATAAAGTTCCATTTATGGAAATGAAAAAGACTAGGCTGGGCAGGGTGGGTCACCTGTAATCCCAGCACTCTGGGAGGCTGAGGCAGGTGGATTGCCTGAGCTCAAAAGTTGGAGACCAACCTGAGCAAAAGCAAGACCCCATCTCTAATAAAAATAGAAAAACTAGCTGGGCATTGTGGTGGGCGCCTGTAGTCCCAGCTACTCGAGAGGCTGAGGCAAAAGAATCGCTTAAGGCCAGGAGTTTGAGGTTGCTGTGAGCTGTGACGCCACGGCACTCTACCAAGGGCACAGAGTGAGACCCTGTGTCAAAAAAAAAAGAAAAGAAAGAAAGATTGTAAAATGAAATTCTATGGAAGTGAAAGACATGAGTGTGGATGTGTAGAAAATTCTAGAAGAATACACCCCAAAGTGATAGGCTTAGTAACTTGAAGGAATAGTGAGACACTGCCCCTGTATTTTGTCATTTAAAATAAATAACAATTTTGGGGAGGAGGGGGGGGCCAGGGCCAGGTTTGTATATGGGGCCAGCGCCCTATTCCTTTAGCCATAGGCGCCACCCAAAACTAAGTTTATTTATTTTTTTAATTTTTGTTGTTGCAGTTTAGCCAGGGCTGGGTTTGAACTCACCACCCTCGGTGTATGGGGCTGACACCTTACTCACTGAGCCACAGGCACCACCCAATAAATAACAATTTATAAGTCAATAGATGCAATGGGTGTTCACAAAGTATTATTTATAGCTCTTCACCTGCCACAAAAAGTCCCCTGGAAAGGCCTGAACGCCCATCCGGTAGAACTTGGGTAGAGCCTCCCGTTCTAAAGTGACCTTCTCTGAGGGCTAATTTCAATGAAGTCGAGGTTTTCAGGTGCCTCAGTACCTTTGTGTCAGTAATCAGGTAATCAGCTGCCTATGGCTGTGTAACAGGGCGCCCCAAGCTCGGTGGCTTAAGGCAGCAGCCGTTTACCTCGCTTCTGCTGCTGCCTGACTGGGCTCAGCTGACTGGCTCTTCTGATCACAGCTGGCCCCCTCATGTGTGGTCAAGCAAAGCAGTTGGTTCAGGGGTCACCGGCTGCCGGCTGGGGTGATGAGAGGCAATGGAGATGACTGGGATGTGCCTGGGGTTGTCCAATGGGTCAGCAAGCAGGGCTTCAAGAGACCAAGCAGAAGATGCAAGACCCTTCGTGCCTGGGCTGGACCTGGCACAGCATCACTGCCCAGTGTTGGTCCAGACAAGTCACAAGCCCAAACTCAAGTCTTGCATGGAGGAGCTGCAGGGGTGTATTGCAAAGGGGCGTGGATGGGAGGGGTGCAGTGGGGTGGGAGATGATTGAAGCCATTTTGCAGTCAGCCCACCAAGTGACCGAGATATGCTTCCAAGTGTGTTTCAGAACAGACAAAGCAGTTCTTAGAGCTATTTTGATCATTACTTTTCTCTGTCCCAGAGATGTCACAGAGGTGGTTAGGGAATTGTCTTGATGGCTCTGATCCAGGCCATCAGAAGCAGCCCCGCTCCAGTAAAAGGCTCTTGAGGTTGATTGTCATTATCTCTGTACCCCCTCCCACCCGAACACAGCCCACTCAGCTCATTCATTTTCATATCCTAACCCCCAGCCGGTCCCTGGCGCATTGGTCTAATGCATAAATGCACTAACTCATGAGCAGATACGATTGTAGGCTGATTGCAGAGCTGGGTAATTCTGTTTGCATGCTTTCTGTGGCTGTACTTGTACAAGTGTGACTTTGAAAGATTAAAAAAAGCGTTTTTTTTTTTTCCCACTACAACAAAATACCAGTTCATTGTAGAAATTTTGGTAAATATGAAAAAAACTGAAATCGCCCTAATGCAATTACCTGGAGACAACCAGCACCCCATTTTGTGGTCTGTCCCTTCAGCCCTGTGTGCAGGTGTGTGCACGGGTGTCAGTGTGAGGAGGGGAGATGGCTGGAACCGTGGTTTGCCAACAGAACGTGCAGGTGTTCCTGCCTAAGTCCTGCGGGAGGGCCTGGGCTCTACCTGCCATTCGGGGCATTCTCGGTCTTGTTTACCGGGGTTCTCTGTCCCTCATTTTGTACAACCCTCTATTGTTTGCTAAGTTGCTTCTGAAAAGAGAAAGTGAGAATGCGGCATTTTGAAGCTGGGCGTGGAGCCCATCTCCTTACCAGCGCAGGTGACAGCCAGAGGTCTGCTCAAAGCCGCCCAGCAAGTTAGGGCAGAACGGGGGCTCTTGATTCCTAGCCTAGTGTCCCAGACCACCTCGTGAGGCCTCCTCATCACTCAGAGGCCTTCTCCACAGCAAACCCAGGAGGAAAAGGTGCCCCAATTTCACCAGGAAGCAAGCTGGACATGGGAGTACCTTCTCAGCAGGGAACCTCCTGCTTTGGTCCAAGCGAGTCACAAGCACAGACTCAACCCCACCCTAGTTCCTACCTGAGACCACAGCCTCCCTGTGCTCTGTACCTCCTGTGGCTCCCACCTTCCTCAGGGCAAAAGAGTCCTCACAGAAGCCTTCAGGGCCCCATGGTCTGGCTGCCCTCTGTGTCACTGGTCTCTTCTCTGTCCTCATCCTCCTGGCCCCATCCAAACCTTCTACTGTTCCCTCTGCCAGGAATATTTGTCCCCAGACAAAAGATGGCTGCCTGTCCCCTTCCTCTGCCTGCACTTTCTTGGTGAGGCCTTCTGTGGAACTGTAACTCTCACCCTCAGCCCACACCCCTCTCCCTGCTTGGGGTTCCCCAGACCTCTGGTGGTCAGGCTCGCTGTGCGCCGGCCCTCCTGGAAGAACGAGGGTCTGTGCTGGGCCCGTCCCCTGCCAAGTGCCAGGCCCATGCCCTCCACACACAGCACAGGCCCAGTGCGTACTTGGCTGAGTGACTGATGAATGAGATTTTAAATGCAGGGGGCTAGACATAAAGGAATTGGGGAGGCTTTGCATATTTTTCCTTTTCGATGAATGTTATATCTGAATTTATACATTCATTTCTGTTTGTTTTTGGTGTCTTTGAGATACTTGTAGGTAACACACAGTTGCAGGAGACAGAGCAGAGAAATCCTTACCCCACTCATCCACTTTCCCCCAGTGGCAGACCTTACAGACATACAGTGAAGTTACCACAACCAGAACACGGATGGGAATATGGGCGTGGCTTCTCAGCAGGGAACCTCCATAGACTTGTGGACTTAATTCTGGAGGCTTTGCGGCTGGCAGCTCTGGGAAGCGTTTGCACTGGTCCTGTTCCCCCAGAGGGTGATATTTGTTTGAAGACCTTGATGAGGCACTGAGCTTCCTGAGTTCTGGTGAAAATGTTCTTTAGTCCGGAGTTATGGGGAGGTTCCAGGATGAAGGTTTTTCTGATCCAAAGGTCAAGATAGGCCCTGCTAAATAGACAGAAGGGTTGAGAGTTTGAATTAATCAGCATATTTGGTTTCTGCTCACTTCAGGACCTGAAATGTGCAGGGAAACTGGGGGTCTGCGGCACCCGGGTCCTGCCCAACCCCGAGCGGAGTCACAGTGCCCAGTGACATCACGGGGCTCTGACGTGGCCCGGGTCCCGGGTGTCTCTATACACACCAGCCCCAGGCTGTGCAGGGGTGAGGCTGGGTATGCAGAGAGGAAGCAGCTCCCTGGGGAAGGGGACGGAGGCTCCAGTGAGGCCGCAGGGAGGAAGTGGTGCCTACAAGGAGTCGAAGGCTGCATGGAAGTTTGTAAGGTGGGTAGAGGAAGGCAGCTTTCCTTGCAAAGAGAATCACATTTACAGGGAACAGAGTCACATGACAGTGAGACGCAGGGAGGGAGCTGTAGGATCCGTGGCTGTTGGCGCCTAAGTGAGAAGATGCTGGGTGTGCCGGTCTGGTCGGGTCAGCAGGCGGAACACCACAGGCTTGGGGGGTAAACAGCAAGCACGTGCTGTCTCTCACAGTTCGGAGGCTGGAGGTGTGACCTCGAGGTGTCTGCAGGGCTCGGCTCTCACAGCTTCTCTCCTCTGCTTCTTCCTCTGTCCTCACGTGCAGTGAAATTGGGATCGCAGCACTGTCAATGTCTGTCCTAATCTCTTCAGTCAGAGTGGATCGGGGCCCACCCCGGTGACCTCCTGACGTATCACCTCTGCGAAGACCCTGTGTCCAAACACAGCCCCACTGTGAGCTGGGGGTTGGGGCCTCAGCATACGGATGGGCGTGGATGCATCCCAGCCTGTGACCCCTGATAGGCAAGTGAGGGCAGGTGCAAAGGCCCTGTGTCCTGGGGCCACGACTTCGCTAGGAAGTTCCCCCATCTCTCTCTCTGGAGTCATCAGGAAGGCCCCGTGTCAAAAGACTAAGACGTACCACTCTGAATTCAGAATAATTGACATTGACTTTGAATGATCCTTCCAACACCAGGTGCCTCTTTGTGGTGCAGGGGGCAGTCTGATGCTGTTGGAGGGAGGACGTGCTTGGAAAGAATTAGCCTCTGCTGTGCTAGCACCACCCCTCAAGTATGATCCCAAGTAGCTTCACATTGACCTGGGCTCCCTCTGCATGACAGGGTCAGACTGACACCCCTGGGCTCCCTCAGAGTGGCCCAAGCAGACTGACACCCCTGGGCTCCCTCTGTGTTGAAAGGGGCAGACTGAGACCGCTGGGCTCCCTCCTAGTGGCAGGGTCAGACTGACACACCTGGGCTCCCTCCAAGTGGCTGGGGCAGACTGCACAGCAGCACACACATTAATCAGAACATAGTCTCTATAAGTTTACATGAGTAAAGATGATCTTTTTTTTTTTTTTTAGAGACAGAGTCTCACTTTGTCGCTCTGGGTAGAGTACCCTGCCATCACAGCTCAAGCAACCTCCAACTCCTGGGCTTAGGTGATTCTATTGCCTCAGCCTCCCAATTAGCTGGGACTACAGGCGCCCGCCAAGCCCGAATAAAGACGATCTTAAAGATACAAAGTAATTTAAGATTATTTTGCAAAATCCAGGTCAAGTCAGGAATTTGCCTAATTTGACATATTGTTACCAATCCCCTTGACAGCTCCTCACCCTTTTTTTAGTTCTAAATATGTGTAGAATGGCAGATTTTTGTTTAATATTAAATATTTTTCTGAAGTTTAAACGCCTTGGGGATTCTTGGTCTGGTGGCATTCTACAGTCTGCCTGCAGAACCATGGGAATGGGCAGAGCGTCCTGCTTTTTGGTACCACCTTTTAAGCTCCTGATCTCACCTCATCCAGGGAGTTTCTGCTGGTAAATGCCTCCCCCCACCGCTGGGCCGTGGCTGGTTTATAAGTCAGAGGCACATTCTGTGTATGCAGCCTTCATCAGAGAGACCCGAGGGAAAGTGCTGGATGATTCTGGTCAACCCAGAACCCCCGGGATTCCTGAGAGGTAAACCCCAGGAGAGAATGCCAGTGCAGGCCTGGTCCCAGTGCAGGTGCGGCCCTCGACCCCGTCCTGATCCCGCAGACCCAGCTTGCCTCATTTCCCTGAAACCCAAACCACCATCCCACAGCGTGATACAAAAGGAAGATCATCCTGCTGGATGCCAAGAACCGTAGTTATGACACTTTTTGTCACGCTGTTTCCTCTTATTTATACAGTGGAGAGTAGGATGTTTTCAAATAAATCTTCTAAATATGAAATCCTGAGAATGCATTACTTCGGGAATGCACTGTTAACAGCCTTCTAGATGGTTACATTATAAAGCCTGTTGTAACAGCTCAAAAAAAAAAAAAAATCTGAGCTGAAATGTGTTCCCATAGCCCATATGCTGAATCCTGGCATCTTTATACCTTTTTCAAGCTGTTGTTAATTAGTAAAGAAATTAATTTCTGCCTTTATCTCCTTAGTCAAATGAGCAGGAGCTCAGACGGGATAGCTGCCGAGGGAGCCGCCCGCCCTCAGGCAGGCACCTCAGCCGCGGCTGGGAGGTGAAAACAGGCTGTGCTGAGCCTCCCAGAGTGGGGACTTGGACCATCAGCCAGAAGAAGAGGAGGAAATGGCTTTTGTTGAGGGAAACAAACTGTTTTCCAGGCCAACAAGCTGTGATCTTGGACTTTGTGCCATATGCGTGTTTGTTGAGGAGAGAGAGGCGTGCAGTGCCCTGCCCCAGGTGGGGACACCACCTGTCCCTGCATGGGACACGCAGGCTGGTCTAACCTGGGTCACACCATTTCTCTCGTCCCCTGACCTGTGACTTTGAGTCTCCTTTTCTTACTCCGCTGTCTGCTGGGACACTTGTTTTTAGTGTTAGCGGACTGTGCTGGCTGATGGCCAAACGTATTTTTTTGCTGGCAGCAAAAATGCCCCATGTGGCCTTCCGTCTGGGGATGTAGTCCCTTTCCCTTTTTTCTGCTCTTATTTTCTTATACTGTGATACATAATGCGGACACTAGTGGCATTTCTTTCTTTTTCTTTTTTTGAGACAGGCTCACTTTGTCACCCTCGATAAGAGTGCCATGACTACATAGCTCACAGCAACCTCATACTCCTGAGCTCAAGTAATCCCCTGCCTCAGCCTCCTGAGTCGCTGTGACTACAGGCACTCTCTCCAACATCCAGCTAGTTTTTCTATCTTTTTAGAGACAGGGTCTCACTCTGGCTCAGGCTGGTCTTGAGCTCCTGGGCTCAAGCAATCCACCCACCTTGGCCACTCACAGTGCTGAGATTACAGGTGTGAGCCACCACGTCAGCCACTAGTAGCATTTCTGTTACTGGATGTCAAAAAAGCATAGAAAATAAGCCCTAGAGTGGCGCCTGTGGCTCAAAGGAGTAGGGCGCCGGCCCCATATGCTGGAGGTGGTGGGTTCAAACCCAGCCCTGGCCAAAAAAAACTGAAAAAAAAAAAAAAAGAAAAGAAATCCTATATTCACAGAAAACTGGGTTTGAAACTGTGATTTTTAAATTTTTAAAAAGCACATCAAGCTGCAGCCTAAAGTAGGAAGGAACTTGAAAACGACCTGATCTCACCATCTTCCTGCAGCGGCCAGAGAGCAAAAGCCTTTGTCTCCTGAAGGGCTGCACTGCTCCCCACCCAGCCCCTGACACCTGCCCCTGGGAACCAGGAGACAAGGGATGTTGACCCGACTGGAAGGCCAAACCTACTCCACGGCTGTTCTCCCTGGAAGGCACATCCACAGTCACCGGCACCCAAACCCTCTGCCCCTTTCCAAGGCACATGCTGGGTATCACTGGCACGAGCACTGTGCTGGCCAAGGGCAGAGTTGGGGGGAGCCCTCATGCAGTTCTGTCCTGCCTGGGATAGCGAGGGCTGGTGGGGAGGACCTGAGAAGGCCACGGCCCCTGAGCACTCCCAGCCCACCCTGCCCCTGCGTTAGCATCTAGGGCTACCTGCAGTCCGTGCTGGATGGGTGCCATTTTCCCTCCAAGAAAGCACCAGGAGCACCAGGGACCAGGCAGGACCTTGATCTGGGGGCAACACACGTGCTCTGTTGTATCTTTTTCATTCTCATCCATGTGACCCACTGTGTCCCTGATACCCTGTCTTGGTGTGTGGTGAGGGTCCCACTGGGTGTGCTGCAGATGAGGGAGGAGGAGAACCTTCCACTCACGGGCTGTGGGGAAATGTGGAGACTTGCTTCTCCTGTCTCTTTCTGCAGGGCACCGGCGTGCTTTGTACCTGGCCTCTGAGGGGCTGAGAGCCCTGTGATTGGGACCACTGGGCTGGGCCCTGTGCACACAGGTTGGCTGCAGTGGCAGCAGCTCCCTCAGGCCTGGATGGGGCATCGGTATGTGCACTGCAGCCTCCAGCTTTGGGCAGCCCAGAAGAGCCCTCACACTGCTCTGGGGCTTTCTGCCCTCATCCCAGCCTGAGCAGGGTTTGTCCAAGGCTGACTGTCAATGAAATTGGGCATCTAGAATCCAGCACTGGGAGCC
This sequence comes from Galagoides demidoff, assembly GCA_963574575.1. Taxonomy (NCBI): domain Eukaryota; kingdom Metazoa; phylum Chordata; class Mammalia; order Primates; family Galagidae; genus Galagoides; species Galagoides demidoff. The sequence goes on from CAUYQV010100904.1 coordinate 21,404, forward strand.
CCTCCCCTCCCCTGGCACAGCCCCTTTTGGGCTCCTCCAGTCTCTTCGCCATCCTCCAGTGCAGGGAGGTTTCCTTCCAGACCAGCATCCTGCCCTTGTCCCTGCCCTGGTCACTTTGTCCTTCACCTGGAATATATGTTTTCCTGAAAAGCTAGGGCCAAGTTTCTATGACTCAGGCCTCAGGCTGCTTCCTCCAGGGCAGCCCACATGGAACTGGCCTCAGGCTCTGCAGAGCTGTTGCTTCCCCTCTCTGGGATCCTCCCAGTGGGAGGGCAAGGCCTGCCAGTACTGATGGGGCCACAGCCCTCAGGCTTGTGACATTCACTCAGACTTTAACACAGGGACCTGGTAAGGATAGGATAAGCACTGTATGATTCCACTTACGTGAGGTCCCAGAGGAGGTCAAATTCATGACTACAGACAGTGGAATGTTGGGTGCCAGGGCTGGGGTGGGGAGTCAGTGCTTACCAGGTACAGGTAAGCCTGGGAGGATGGAGGAGGTCTGAGAGGGACAGTGGTGCCGCTACATGGCAGAGTCAGCGCGTGCGACTGAGCTGTACGCTCAGAATGGTTAAATAAATTTATATTATGTGTATTTACCACAATTTTTATTAAAACAATAAAACTGGTAGAGTCAACATTATCCAGCTTCTCTTAAACTCTTGGAATATTGGGCCACTCTGGACTCCCATTCCTGTGTGGCCTCGATTTGCCAAGAGGCAGGATCTGCCCCCCGCACCCACACAAGGTGGCCAGCTCTGTGTGTGTGTCTGTCCCTGGGCTGTACCCGTGTTTTCTGAATCTCTGTGTGTGCTGCTCCTAGATGCTGGCCAACATACAGCAGGTGCTCAGTAATGCACACCAGGGCTGGCTGCAGACAGGAGGCATTCCAGAGCCTATACAGCTTCAGAGAAGTGACACATTACCTGTCTCCATCACCCCGGAGGAGGCACCTGGCCACCCTGGCGGTGTCCAGGTATTATCAAAATCCTAGGCCCTGCTGCCCTCAAAGCCCTCCTCAAGGTCACTGCCATGGTGAATTTGGAGTATATCCTTCCAGACTTTTCTCTGTTCTTTGATATACAACATATATGAGTCCATAGGAAATAGTTGTTTTATTTTTACAAACACAGTGGTGAGCTAGTAGAAGCCAGAGCAACTCGTGTTTTTTCCTTCTGGCGTGTGCCTTAGAGGTTTCCAGAACTTGACCATTGAAAGGAGACCCAACAAACAATACTTGATTATTGGCTCGGTGCCTGTGGCTCAATCGGCTAAGGCCCCAGCCACGTACACCTAAGGTGACAGGTTCGAATCCCCAGCCCAGGCCCGCCAAACAAAAATGATGGCTGCAACCAAAAAATGGCCAGGCGTTGTGGCGGGCGCCTGTGGTCCCAGCTACTTGGGAGGCGGAGGCAGGAGACTCACTTGAGCCCCGGAGTTGGAGG